>JAPFFP010093293.1:0-20610 GCA_026153255.1 Solanum medicagineum
GATTGTCCTATAAGCTTGGTGGTGAGACTTTCATTCCGGGAACATTGGCCTATGTTTCGTATGTTATGTATTGATATTCTCTTCTTTATTGCTACTTTGACTGTGAGGGTGAGCCCGGTTGATTGTCTTGGCCCGCGCTATTATCTAAGTAGTAGAGGTATTGTTGGACATGATATGTGTCTATGCTATGAGCCTTGACTCTCTCTTGTTTCTCAATGGTTATGATATGGAAGTTTGCCCTTAGTCCCAATTCCCCTTGTTTATGCTTATCTCTCATTACCATTTTTTTTATTGCTTTCGCAACCAAGGATGTGTAATAATATGCTATGAGGCTTGTTTGGGGTTCCTTCAGGTTTCCAATTCGCTAGTCACGTCTAGGCCCTAGGCTTGGGTCTAACAGATAAAATGTCCGATTGACAATTTTCAAACTAATGATAGTCCATTGCATGACTTATGAGTTAAGTGACTATATGATGATGAAAGGAATATATTTATGTGATGAATCCATTAAAAGTATCTATAGTGTTGCAAGTTGGTGCACCTTGTTGAGGGGGTGCTATGCCTCAACCACTATGATGGAGAGTGCTATGTCCATCTACCAGTTAAGGGGTATATACCTTGACCACTATGATGGAGGGTGCTATGTCCATCTACTAGTTAAGGGGTGTATACCTTGACCACTATCATGGGGTGCTACGTCCATCTACTAATTGAGGGGTATATACCTCAATCACCTTCAAAGGAGGTGAGATACTTTTGATTCTGAGTACTAGTTTGCTTGGTCTATGATGATGGTTTCTTCCTACACATGTATTATGTTTTATATAAGCGTGTTGTACTTCAAGCATTGATCATGCATGCCATGTTGCTAAGTTACTATCTCTTGCTTATGATTATGCACTTTGATTATGTTGCCTAGCTCTTATTGCATTGCATCCTATATACTTAGTACATTCAAACGTACTAATGCATACTCTATGACTACATGATGTTACCATGTAGGAACCGGAGCTCCTCACGACCATCCTCCACGTGGCTAGTTGTGGTATCTTGAAGTTAAGCTTTGGTGAGTCCCCATGTTTAGGGACACTAGCTATACTACTCTTTCTTATGTTATTTCTTTTTGATGAATTCTTGATACTATGAGGGTGAGCTCGAAATATGTCTTGGCCCCCGCTCAAGTCTGTGTTTAGAGGTGTTGTTGGACAAGTGATGTAATTATGCTATGTTCTTGAATCTTTTTTAATTATTGTTATCTAAAACTTAGTGTAATTCTTTTATCCTTGTTTACACTCTCTTATTGTTTTTTACTTTTCTTTCGTGACCAAGGATGTGCAGATGATATGCTAAGAGGCTTGTTTGGGGTCCCTTTGGGTTCCCATTCACCGTGTCACGTCTAAGCCTAGGCTTGGGTCGTGACAAACTTGGTATCAGAGCACTAGGTTGTTAGTGGTCCTTGGCATCCAACACACCACATCGATTGTAGTCTTATTCATTGTTGTGAAGTGCACCACAACTATCAGTAAGAGGCTATGATGTGTTTTAAGAAATGTTTCCCTTCTTCTTGATCTATGTCATGCTATAAGAGTTAAGGTAAGGTTTTCTCTTAATGAATGTTCTTTGCTATGCTAGATCATGTATATCCCAAGAGGAAGAAGAGCCCAAACACCTGAAGAATAACCGGCTCATGAAGAGTTCTGGGATACTATTGCCATGCTAGCTCAAGCTATGACTAATCAAATTAATCAAGGGGCCCAAGCCCCTCATGTTCCTACCCCAACATCTAGTGTGAGGGATTTTATGAGGTTGAATCCATCGAAGTTCCATGGGGCTAAAGTGGATCAGGACCTTCAAGAATCTATTAATGAAGTATACAAAGTGTTGTGTATTATGGGGGTTAGACTAGAGGAGAAGACGGAGTTGGCGGTTTACCAACTCAAGGAGGTGGCCCAAATATGGTTTACCCAATGGAAGGAACAGAAGGGAACAACAATGTGATCCTTTGGGAGGAATTTAAGGCAGCATTTCTCACTCGATTCTTCCCTCTTGAGCTAAGGGAGGCCAAAATGATGGAAATCATGAATTTAAAGCTAGGGTCTATCACTATGAGTGAGTATGCCCTCAAGTTCAACCGACTCTCCAAATATGTTTTACAATTGTTGACCGAGCCAAAGTCTAGGATGAACAAGTTTGTGATGGGTATATCCGATTTGGTGAATAAGGAGTGTCGTGCCGCCATGTTGACAAGTGATATGGACTTGTCCTGCCTCATGACTAATGTCGAACAATTGGAGGGGAAAAAGTTGACGAAGAGAAGAGGTAACGAGGCCAAGAGAGACCATTTTGAGGGTAGATTCCAAAGTCCTAAGGGTGGCTAGTTTCAGCAACGCCAAGGGTCTTCCAATGCTCCTACTAGAAGGTTTGCTAATGACAACCCAAGGGTCCAAGGTGGTGGTGTGGTGCCTAATGCTATATGCCCAAAATGTGGTAGAGGTCAAAATGGCCCATGTTTGAAGGATACTAATGCTTGTTATGGGTGTGGTGAAGTGCGTCATAAGGTGATGGATTATCCTTATAATCACAACAATGTTAGAGATGGCCGCCCACAAGGCTAAGGTGCAAAATGCGGGTCTAGATGAAAGGGAGGTCAACAAGGTGGTGCCCTAAGGCATAATTAGTTCTATGCTCTTCAAGGGAGACAAGGGGTAGATGAGGTGCCCGATATCTTCATCGGTGTGTTAAAGGTCTTTGATGTTGATGTGTATGCATTGATAGACCTGGGTGCCACTCTTTCTTTTATTACTCTTTTTGTTTCCAAAAGGTTTCATGTTAAATCGGAATTGTTGTGTGAGCCATATGAGGTATCTTCTCCCGCTGGTGCATCTATTGTTGCTAGAAGGGTCTATAGAAATTGTCCCATTTTCTTTTTGGCGTAGAATGTTGCCTTGTGTTGTTATTGAGTTGAATATAGTGGATTTCGATGTCATTCTTGGGATGGATTGGTTGCATGCATATTATACCTCTATTGATTGTAGAACTCATAAGGTCAAGTTCCAATTCCCTGATGACCTTCCTTAAGTGGGAGAGTCATGACATGGTAGTCAAAGGTAGGTTTATTTCTTGCATTAAAGCTCAAAAGTTGATTTCTTATTATCTTGTGAGGGTTAGGGATGTTGAGTATAAAGTGCTTCCTATAGAGTCGGTTCTAGTGGTTAATGAGTTCCTTCATGTCTTTCCTAATGAGCTTCCTGGTGTTCCTCCCGAAAGGGAAATAGATTTTGGCATAGACCTCCTTCCCAATACTCAACCTATTTCTATTCCCTCTTACTGTATGGCCCCGACGGAGTTAAAGGAGTTGAAGGAGCAATTGAGGGATTTGTTGGAGAAGGATTTTATTAGGCCTAGCCTTTTAACTTGGGGTTCACCGGTGTTGTTTGTGAAGAAGAAGGATGGTTCTCTTAGAATGTGTATTGATTACTGGCAACCTAATAGAGTAACCATCAAGAATAAGTACCCTCTACCAAGGATTGATGATCTTTTTGACCAACTTCAAAGGGCTAGTCACTTCTCTAAGATTGATCTTCGGTCCGGGTATTATCAAGTTAAAGTGAGGGAGTGTGACATCCCCAAGACGGCCTTTCGAACTAGGTATGGGCACTATGAATTTGCGGTTATGTCTTTTGGGTTGACCAATGCACCGACTATCCGCATGGATCTTATGAATGAGATCTTCAAAACCTACCTTGATTTGTTGGTGGTGGTGTTTATTGATTATATCTTGATCTATTTCCATAGTGAGGAGGAGCATGTGGCTCACTTGAGGGTGGTGTTACAAATCTTGAGGGAAGAGAAGTTGTATGGTAAATATTAGAAATATGAGTTTTGGTTGAAAGAGGTTGTCGTTCTAGGTCATGTGGTGTGGGGTGATGGTATTAAGGTGGATCCTAAGAACATGGAGGTAATTAGAAATTGTCCTAGGCCTTTGACTCCATCAGAAATTAGAAGATTCTTGGTCTTAGCGGGTTACTACCGGAGGTTTGTGAATGAGTTCTCTTCTATTGCTTCTCCCTTAACTAAGTTGACCCCAAAGAAGGAAAATTTTGTGTGGATCGATGAGTGTGAAAAGAGTTTTCAAACTTTGAAAGATAATCTTTCCTCCACTTCTATCTTGTCTCTATTGGAATGGTTAGAAGGGTTTGTTGTGTTTTGTGATGCCTCAAGAATTGGTTTGGGTTGTGTTTTGATGTAAAATGGTAAAGTGAAAGCATATGAGTCTAGACAACTTAAGGTGCTTGAAAAGAACTATCCTACGCATGATTTGAATTGGCCGCCGTGGTACTTGCTTTGAATATTTGGCGTCATTATTTGTACGGTGTGAATGTTTATGTATTTACCGATCATAAGAGCCTCCAATATGTGTTCACTCAAAAGTATCTCAACTTGAGATAACGAAGGTGGTTAGAGCTTCTTAAAGATTATGATTTGAGTGTGCATTATCACCCCGATAAGGCTAATGTTGTGGACGATGCTTTGAGTGGGGTGTTTATGAGTAGCCTATCTCATGTTGATGATGGTGGCAAGGAGATGGCTAGAGAGGTTTATTAGTTAGCTAGATTGGGAGTTAGGTTGGAGGAGCTTGACAATGATGGGGTAGTGGTTTTTGATGGTTACAGATATTCATTGATTGAGGAGGTGAAGCCAAAACAAGATCTTGACCCGCCATGGTAGAGTTGAAGGCTCCGGTGAGAGATGGTAAAGTGGAGGTGTTCTCCCAAGGGGGAGATGGTGCCCTTAGGTACCAAGGTAGGTTGTGTGTGCCTTGTGGTGATGACTTGAGAGAGAAGAATCTTGATGTGGCTCATAATAATTCCTATTCTATTCACCCCAGTTCTACCAAGATGTATAGAGATTTAAAAGGAAGTGTATTGGTGGGGTGGTATAAAGATTGATATTGCAATGTTTGTATCTGGTTGTTATAATTGCCAACAAGGGAAAGTCGAGCATCAAAGGTCGGGTCGCCTAGCCCAAGACATAGAGATTCCTACTAGGAAATGGGAGGAAACTAACACGGATTTTGTGGTTGGGTTGCCTAAGACTAGGAGAAATTTTTATTCTATTTTGGTTGTGGTTGATGGAATGACTAAGTCGGCTCATTTTCTATCGGTTAAGACCACTTATGGTGCCGAAGATTTTGCTAAGTTGTATATTCATAAATTGGTTAGATTGCATGGGGTGCCTTTGTCTATCATATCGGATCATGGTGCTCAATTTACTTCCCACATTTGGAGGTCCTTCCAAAGAGGTCTTAGTACCAAGGTTAAGCTTAGTACGACCCTTCACCCTCAAACGGATGGCCAAGCCAAAAGAACTATCATAACTCTTGAGGATATGCTTAGAGCTTGTGTTTTGTAGTTTAAGGGTCGTTAGGATGAACATCCTTCACTCATTGAGTTTTCTTACAACAATAGTTATCATTCAAGCATTGGTATGACTCCTTTTGAGGCTCTCTATTGTAGATGTGTAGGTCCCCGGTTGGATGGTTTGAGGTTAGGGAGATGGCTTTGTTTTGCCTGGATTTGGTTATGGAGGCCATGGAGAAGGTAAGGTTGATAAGGGATAGGTTGGAAACAGCCCAAAGTCGATAAATGTCCTATGCTGATGTGAGGAGAAGGGATCTTCAATTTAAGGTTGGGGATTGAGTCTATTTGAAGGTCTCACCAATGAAAGGTGTGGTTTGTTATGGTAAGAAGGGTAAATTGAGTCTATGATTTGTCGGTCCTTATAGAGTGTTGAGGAGGATTTGTAAGGTGGCCTATGAGTTAGAGTTGCCCTATGAAGATGGTTCATCCGTTCTTCCATCTGTTTATGTCGAGGAAGTTTGTGGGTGATCCAAGTGCTATTGTGCCTCTTAATGTCGTGGATGTTATTGAAGTTAGTTTGACTTACGAAGAGGTTCCGGTAGAAATTTTGGATAGGCAAGTGAAGAGGTTGAGGAACAAGGATGTTGCTTCCGTCAAGTTCCTTTGGAGAAACCAACAAGTTAAAAGTGCCACGTGGGAAGCCGAGGCAGACATGCAAAAGTGATATCCCTATCTTTTCTATTATACTGAAGCCTAAGGTACTAAATTCAAGTCCCCTATATGATTTCAAGTCTTATGTTTCATCCCTTATGTCATTTGCATGCATTCATGTATATGTTGACAAGTTCATGGTGATTTTGATACTTTTGTTGAGATTTTTGAAAAGTGGTGTTTAAGTGCATTGTTGCATTCTTGTGAGACTGATTCCTTCATGATTACTCTTCTTATGGACATTTAATTGACATTCAGGGATGAACGTTCCCAAGGGGGAGATATTGAAACTCTCCAAAATGTGCCCGAAAATGTGCCTCGAAAATGCTCATAATCATATTTCTTTATATCTCAAAATACGTATGTGATATCAAAAATTCGACTTCATATTCATTATCGAGGGGAAAATTGATTGGAAGATGTGAATAACCTCGACTTTAGAGTAACCATATCAAAATTGGATTTTCAAAATCTTTTAAAAAATAAAATCGATCTGTGCCCCTGGCGCGACGCGACCAGGATGCGAACCTATACATATTTGTTGCTAGTTTTTCTAGTTCGTTCCAAGGCCTTGGTGTCTTGGGTCTAAGCCTTCCTATGCGTAAAAACTCCAATACATAGTCATTTTTCAACCCCATATCATTCAAGATATTTCCCAGAAACCTCTCAAACAATTTGCCAAATATTTCATTCAAAATCAAGTGTCCCACACTCATTTCGGATCTCAAGAAATTCATGCTTCAAGTTCTCATTCAAATCTTCATCAACGAAATCTCCAAAGTTGGGGTATGTGGGTTTCAACTATGGTGCCCAACCTTCCTTCTTCAGTAAATCGTATGTTTCCACGTTGATGTATGGGTTTTCTTATTATGAAATTTATTATGAACTATGTTGGGGTTTCATGAAATGTTGACTATTTAAGCATGTTTTGAGCTATGAATCTAAGTTCTATGATGAGATTTGATGAGGGGTTTCAATGTGTCTTGCATGAAGGTGTTACCAAATGTTGGTGGGTTGATTCACTTCAAGTTTTCTCACATGATTTCACTCTCGAATTGCATGATTTTGAACTAGCATTACATACCCACGAAGTTTTTGATAAAATATCTGATTAACAATTTTTGAACTAATGATAGTCCAATGTATGGCTTATGAGTTAGTGACTTTGTGATGATGAAACGAATGTATCTATATGATGAATTCATGAAAAGTATCTATAGTTGACCACACCTTGTTGAAGGGGTGCTATGCCTCAACCATTATGATGGACGGTGTTGTGTCCATCTACCCAGTTAAGGGGTAAACACCTTGACCACTTTGATGGACGGTGCTATGTCTATCTACTAGTTAAGGGGTATATACCTTGACCACTATGATGGAGGGTGCTCTATCCATCTACTAGTTAAGGGGTATATAACTTGACCACTACGATGGGGGGTGCTATGCCCATCTACCAATTGAGGGGTATATCCTCAATCACCATCCAAGGAGGTGACATACCTTGGAGACCGAGTACTAGTTTGCTTTGTCTATGATGATGATCTCTTCCTACACATGTATTATGTTCTATATTAGCATGTTTTACTTCAAGCATTGATCATGCATGCCATGTTTCTAATATACTATCTCTTGCTTATGATTATGTATTTTTATTATGTTTCCTATCTTTTGTTGCATTGCATCCTACATACATAGTACATTTAAACATACTAACGTATACTCTATGCCTACATGATGTTAACATGTAGGAACCGGAGCTCCTCACTATCATCCTCTGCATGGCTAGTTATGGTATATTGAAGTTAAGCTTTAGTGAGTCCTCATGTTTGGGGAACTAGCTATACTACTCTTGCTCATGTTATTTTCTTTATGTTGAATTCTTGATACTATGAGGGTGAGCTCGGAAAGTGTCTTGGCCCCCGCTCAAGTCTATATTTAGAGGTGTTGTTGGACAAGTGTTTTAATTATGCCATGTTCTTGACTCTTGTTTAATTATGGTTATCTAAAACTTGCCATAGTCCCTTTATCCTTGTTTACTCTCTCTTATTGCTGTTTACTTTGCTTCCGCGACCAATGATATGTAATTGATATGGTAGGAGGCTTATTTGGGGTCCCTTTGGGTTTCGATTTGCCTTGTCATGTCTAGGCCCTATGTTGGGTCTTTACAGCATCATAATTCTTTTTAGTGTGTGGAAGTGCAAAAACAAAGTCCATTATTATCGTCTCCTATTTCCATTCTGGTATCGGCAAGGGTTGGAGTAGCTCAACTGAGACTTGATGTTCTGCTTTTACTGGTTGATAAACTAAACATTTTGAAATGTACTCCGCAATGTCTTTCTACATACCATTCCACCAATAGTATTCTTTAAGGATCCGGTACATTTTCATACCTCCAGGGTGCATGGCATATGAGGAAGTGTGTGCTTCATTCAGGATTTCTTTTTTCAATCTTTAGTCATTAGGGACACATAACCTACTTTGATAAGATAAGACACCATCTTCTCTTGATGAAAAATCATGTTTTTCTCAATCTTGAACCTTTATGGTCAGCTTCATGAGTTTCTTATCTATCTTTTTGTGCTTCTCTAACCTGCTTAAGAAATACAGGTTTAACTTGGAGTTGGGAAATAATTGCGTCAGATGAATAAAGTGCAATACTACATTCATGGCTCTTAACTCAAGAAACAAAGGCAATGGACTCAACGATAGGCTTGAAAAGGACTTGTGAGTTAAGGCATCTATAGCCACATTAGCTTTTTCCTGGATGATAATCAATCGTACAATCACAATCGTTAATGAGCTCATACCATCTACGTTGCCTTAGGTTCAACTCCATTTGTGTACCCAAGTACTTTAGCTTTTGTGATCAACCAATATGTAACATTTTTCTCCATACAGATAATATCTTCATATCTTTAAGATAAATACTATAGCAGCGAGTTCCAGATCATGAATAGGATAATTCATTTCATATGGTTTTAATTTCCAAGAGGCATAAGAAATAACATTCCCTTCTTGCACACCCTAGACCACGATGAGATGCATCACTATATATCACATACTCCTTCCCCTTCATTTGTAGAGTAAGTACAGGAGCTTGCGTCAACAAGGATTTAAGAGTTTCAAAGCTCTCTTTGCATTTTTCACTCAAAATAATCTTTTCCTTTTTCTTCAAGAGTTTGGTCAAATGGGAGACTATAATGGAGAAGCCTTCCACGAACCTGCTATAGTATCCGGCAAAGCCTAGGAAGCTTCTTACTTCGGTTGGACTTTTTAGA
Source organism: Solanum medicagineum (assembly GCA_026153255.1). NCBI lineage: Eukaryota > Viridiplantae > Streptophyta > Magnoliopsida > Solanales > Solanaceae > Solanum > Solanum medicagineum. Next base: position 9,350 of record JAPFFP010093293.1, read on the forward strand.
GGTTTCCATTCAACAATTGCTTGGATTTTACTCGAATCCATCTTTACACCTTTGGCTGAGACGACGTGCCCCAAAACGTTCACTTCATTTAGCTAAAATTCGCACTTGGAATGTTTTGCATAAAGTTATTTCTCTTTCAAAATTTGCAAAACAATTCGGAGGTGCTTATCATGATCTTCATTACCCTTAGAATACACTAAAATATCATCTATCAAAACTACCATAAATTGATCTAGATATCGTTTAATTATTTGATTCATTAGATCCATGAATATCAAGGGAGCTTTAGTCAATCTGAATGGCATCATCGAAAATTCATAATGACTATACCTAGTTCTAAAATTAGTTGTAGGAATATCTCTCTCTAACACGCAGTTGTTGATACCCATACCTCAAATCAACTTTTTGGAATAAATTAGCACCTCTCAACTGATCAAATAAATCATCAATCCTTGGCAGTGGATATCTATTCTTGAGTCTTATTTTCTTGAGTTGTCTGTAGTCAATACACTATCTAAGAGTTCTATCATTCTTCTTTACAAATAAAACAGGGGCTCCCCAAGGAGAAACACTGGGATGGATAAAATCCTTCTCAAGATGTTCTTGCAATTAAGTTTTCAACTCTTTTAGTGCTTTGGAGCCATCCTCTAAAGAGTAATAGAAAAAGTAATAGATCAAGGAATAAGGTTGATTGGAAATTCAACTTCCCTTTTCGGGGGTAACCCAGGAAGATTTTTTGGGAAGACTTCTGGAAAGTTGCACACAGTAGGTATATTAAGACTAGGGCTCTCCTAGTGCGTATCAACTATGTGCAAGATTCGCATCACAACCTTGCTGAATCATCTTTCTTGCAAGGCCGTAGAAATAATACTAGATGTCAATGGTCTTTCACCTTGTACAATGATATTAGAAAATGTAGGGTCCTTAAAAGTCACATGCTTTGATCTACAATCCACTACTACATGATATTTATTAAGCCTATCTATCCCAAGAATAATATCATAATCTTAGAAGGACATTTCAATCAAATCAGCCGGAAAGACTAGGTATTCGATCATGAAGGGACAACCTCAGTAAATTCTATTACAAACAACTCGGTAGCCTAAGGGACTTTTCACTAGCACATTACAGTCAAGCCTTACATAATTCACATTTTCAGGAAGAACAAATGATGAACAAATATAAGAATGTGTAGAACAAGGATCAAACAATGTACACACACATAAGCCCAATAAATGAAATTTACCAACAACCACGTCTTGGCCATCTTTATCATCCCTCTGTTTCATAGCATAACTTATTGCAGTAGCTCTTGGCCCACAAGGTTGATTTTCTCCACTTGCTCCTATCGCTTGGATGTTTTCTGGTCTTGCACCAACATTGGTTTGAGGGGGAGTAGTAGCAGTCCTAGCTTTCAGTGCGCAAGGAAAGAACCTGTTTAGGTCAGTCCTTCACTTTATGATCAAATCTACCGTAGTTAAAACACACACCAGAAGCTCTCTTTCAAACATTAGTTCTTTCCAAATTATTCACACATAGGAACATGAGTCCTGCCTTGCCCATTATTTGGAGTGCTACCTGTAGAAAAATTTGATCTACTTTGCTTGGTTTGAGATAATCTGTTAATACCACTAGTCTTAGAATCATAAAAATTACCCCTTCTGTATGGACCTCCAAAATTTGATCAAGGTATATGGAGTTTATTTTCATATCTACTAGCTCCTTCTTTATCATGTCTTTCAGAAATGCCCCAAAAATGTGCTTCGAAAATGTCCATTATCGTAATTTTCATATATCTCAAAATCTATGTGCATTATCAAAAATGGAAATTCGTATTCTTGATCAAGGGGAAAGATTTAGTGGGAAATGGATATAACCTCGATTTTAGAGGACCCGTAGCGGAAAATGATTTTCGCTAAATATTCATTTCCAGTGGCTATCTGCGATGCCTCTGCGACGCAGACCTGTCGCGGAGGTGTGTTTGCACTTCATTAATTTTCCTGTTTCATCCTAAGGCATTGTGGTCTTGGTCCCATGCCCACCTGTGCGTAAAAACAACTATACATAGCCATTTTTCAATTGTATATCACTCAAGTCACTCTTAAAACCCTCTCTAACACTTAACCAAATATTTCATCCAAATTCATGTGTCTCAAGAATAATTTTGAATCTCAAGAACTCTATTAAAGCTTCAAGTCTCCTTCAAGACTACATCAAGAAAACCCAAGTTTGAGCTATGTGGGTTTGAACCATTGGGTCCTTTCACCCATGGTGCCCAACCTTCCTATTTTATGAAAATTGCATATTTTCAAGTTGTACTACTTATAGGTATTACCTATTATGGATTATGACTATGAAATATGTTGGCATTTATAAATGTTGATTGAAAATACATGTCTACTTATTTGAAGCTTATACTATGAGATAGTTTGTCTATTGTGACTATACATGGCTCAAATATGGTTCACTCAATGCAAGAAGGAGAAGGGGAGTGGTGATGCCTTTTAAGAAGAGTTCAACGCGGCATTTCTCAACCGATTCTTCTCTATTGAGCTTAGGGAGGCGAAGATGATAGAATTTATAAATCTAAAGTAAGGGTCTATGAGTGTGAGGGAGTACACCCTCAAGTTCAACCAACTCTCCAAGTATGCCCCACAAATGGTTGCCGATCCGAGATCAAGGATGAACAAATATGTGTCGGGTGTATTCGACTTAGTTAATTAGGAGTGTCGTACCACCATACTAATAGATGATATGGGTTTGTCCCACCTCATGACATATGCTGAACAACTAGAGGTGAAAAACTTAGAAAAAGAAGAAGTGGTGAGTGTAAGAAGGATCATTTTGAAGCTGGATTCCAAATTCCAAGGGTGGTCGGTTTCCTCAAGGCCACAATTCCAAGGCCAAGGATCTTCCAATGCTCCTAAATAGAAGGTTTGCTAATGACAACTCGAGGTTCCAAGGTGGTGGCGGTGTGGTGCCTAACCCTATGTGCCAGAGGTGTGGTAGGAACCATAATGGTCCATGTTTGAAGGACTCCAATGCTTGATATGGTTTTGGTAAAGTGATTCATACGATGATTGATTATCCTTGTGCTAGAAACAATGGTGGAGATGGTCATCCAAAAGGCCAAGGTGCAAATATGGGTCAAAAAGGGAGAGGAGGCCAACAAGGGGGTGCTCCAAGGCAAAATAAACTCTATGTACTTCAAGGGAGACAAGGGGTAGATGATGTGCTCGATGTCATTACCGGTATGTTAAAGGTTTTTGATTTTGATGTGTATGCTTTGATAGACCCGAGTGCCACTCTTTATTTTATTACTCCTTTTGTTGCCAAAAAGCTTCATGTTAGTCCCGAATTGTTGTGTGAACCTTATGAAGTGTCTAACCCCGTTGGTGAGTCCATTGTTGTTAAAATATTCTATAGAAATTTTCTCGTGTTCATTTTGCACAAAATCTTGCCTTGTGATTTTGTTGAATTAGATATGGTAGATTTTGATGTCATTCTTGGGATGGATTGATTGCATGCATATTATGCTTCTATTGATTGTAGAAACAGTAGGGTTAAATTCCAATTCCTTAATGAACCCATCCTTCAGCGGGAACGTTTTGATATGGTGGTCAAGGGTAGATTCATTTCTAGTCTTAAAGGCCAAAAGTTGATTTCTAAGGATTGTCTCTATTATCTTGTGAGGGTTAGGGATGTTGAGTGATGTGATGTCAAATTACAGCGCATATAGTGCCTAAAACGAGGGATTTTGCAAGTTCTCAATGCGACTTTTTATGGTTTTTTATGTGCTTTTGTGTTGTTAGTGCTGAAAAGGTTGGTTGGCATGATATTAAGAGAAAGTTGCAAATTTTGCTGAAATACAGGACATACGAGCCTACCTACAAGTCCTAAGGTGATCTTATAGTAAGGAACAATGAGCAAAAATCATGAATTTGCTAAGTGGAGGTTAGCCCTACGAGGCTATTCTACGAGTTGTAGGTCTCACTACGACTTGTACAGGTGGGTTCGTAGTAAGAAACAGAGAGCAAACAATTTGAACCGGGAATTGAAGGCCTGAACTACGAGAGGAGAATACAAGTCGTAGCCCAAGCAACGACTTGTACCAACAGATCGTAACAGTCAAGTCTAAAATGTCAAATACTGACTGCAAAACCCCAATTACGACTTGTAGGGTGAGCTATGAGTCGTATCTATGCGACGTATCTGTTACCAACTATCTTTTCTATTTAATTTTTAGGGTATTTTTCTAACTAGTATAAACAAATAAGGTTAGGTTTTCTTGAGATGGAGGGGGGGGGAGGGGAATCCGACATTCACAGCCACTTGTAAATGTTCTAGGAGCATTTTAAGATTTAGAGTAGATTTTTGTCTTTCAATTTCAAGTCCCACTTTTGGGGGATTGAAAACCCACATTGTACTCATTTGCCATTAATCCAAGCTTGTGGTTTTGAACTTGAAGGCGTTGTTTCTTCTTGATTACTTTGGGTAAACTCTCAACTGTGTTATTTATTTACATTATTGTTGATTTTCCCTTAGCAATGAGTAGCTTAGTACCCACAACTTGGGGTTGTGGGAACCATGAGTAGTTGACTTGAAATAACCTAGACTTGAAATGATTGGTAGTGGATCTCTATAGTCAAGCCCTGTATTCCCTGTGGATTCGACCCTAACCTTCTGTTAGGTTAATTACTGACAACGACCAATTTCTTATTGGAGCATGAACATCATAAAATATTATGGCGCCATTTCCGGGGAATACGACTAGGTTCTTGACTTGATTTCACTATTAGTCAGTTCAAGTATTAATTTCTAGACTCTCTTGTATTTTACTTTTATTTTTGTTGTTATTCTCTTTTGTTTCTTTCCAAGTTGTTAAAAAAGGAAGAGAGAGATTGACGGAGTATCCCTGATCATAAAGTTAGCCTTCACGTACGCTCATGTATGAGGAGCTATATTATGAGGAGGACAACTAGTTTTTAGCGAATCAGAAGTTGGTGAAGTCTGAGTAGCCAAGTGGTCTAAGTCGTGCCACGACACTATATCAAGCGTTTCTTAGGATGCAACCCAAGGTATGACCCCTTGTACCTATTATGATTTTGTATTGTACATTGTGGACAAAGTACATTTTTTTCAAGGGGTTGTGGGTAGCTATGGATTCGGGGTGAAGTCTGAGTAGCCTGTAGTCTATAAGTATCCCGAATTTTGATCCCAAGGTTTTCTTGCCATGTTTCTTTTTCCTTGTGGATGTTTTTAATTTCTGTTGAACCAACATGTTTAGGTAGTGTAGATAATTTGTAGATATATAGTAGTCATTATCTTTTGGCATATATATAGTCTTTAAATGCTTTTTGTTTTGAAAATTCGGCACCCTCAAATTCTTGGAGATTGTTGGTTATTTTTGCAATCATGCATGTGATCATCTGGCAATGTTTCTTCTGATAAAGAAAAGGCTAGTTGATGCTTGAAGCATGACCTGTGAGTCTATGTTGATTGTGTATGTGATGCCATGAGAGTGTGAGCTTACTTTGTAGCATTCATGCATTGTGTATTGACTCAAAACTTGCCTTGTTAGCTAAAATTGGACTAAGATATGGTTGATTGGGAACGGATCTTAGGCATTCGTTTTTTTAGTGAGCTTACTTTTGCCTAAATGACATACTAAATGTGATAGTAGATCCCTTATTCCAAAGGTTTGAGCTTTCATGTACCTATTCTTTCTTGACACCTAGCTGGCCTAGCTTTGTCTTGTGAAATACCTTGATATTGTCCCTTGTCTATCCTTGAATATATGAACCTTAGATGAGGCAAAAAGCCTAAGTTGAGGGTAGCTACAAGTAGTGGCCCTGGTTTAGGGAATAGACATTGTGTACTTTACCTTAGGCTAAAAGCTTAAGTTGAGGGTGACCCTTATTTTGGTGAAGTAATGAAACTGAGACGATTAGTTGGGAAAGAATGAAAGAAAAGAAAAGTCAGGTGCCGGGTGAAAGAAAAGAAAAGAAAAGAGGAGTTGACTTGGATTGAATAAGAATGCAACAATGACTTTAAGAATGAGGCACAACCGAAAAAGAGAAAGAAAACACCCGGGAAAAGCTTGAAAAGGAAGAATAAAGATGGATTTAATGAAAATGGTTGAGTTATGGAGGTAAGAGTGGTGAAAAACATGATTCAAGAATAGCTTTTAGACACAACTTGCCTAAAATGCCATACCAAAGCCCAATGAGCTTATGTTACAAGCCCTTTAAGTCCTAAAGTGATCTTAATCCACTTTGTCATCAATCCGAAAGTTGAGTATAGAGGCAAACCTATAGTGTTAGTCATTGTGCATGAATTTCATTTCTGACAGTGAGAATGCCTTCACAGTTCCTGTATTTTAAATGAATTTTGAGTGAGAAAGAAGGACTTCTTTTCTATCAGGGCATTTGCATTGCATAATTGGCAAATGACTAACCTAGTGATTATGGACGGTTGATACTTCTTCACTTGTAATTGTTGGATTGCCGGATACATCTTTTTGTCTTAGTTAGCTGAGTAGCTTTGCAATCTGGTTTTGAAAATGAGACTTGGGTACCTGAAATAAAGTAAATGATGTATATGTGATTAGTGTAACTACTATGTGTCTCTCTTTGTCTGCTTAGATTGAATCATCGATTGAGGAGAAGCAACAGTTCTAAGTTAAGGGTGTTGATGTGCTGTCAAATTGCAGCACATTTGGTGCCTAAACGAGGGATTTTGCAAGTTCTCAATGTGACTTTTTATGGTTTTTATGTGTTTTTGTGTTGTTATTGTGAAAAAGGTAGGTTGGCATGATTTTGAGAGAAAGTTGCAAATTTTGCTGAAATATAGGGCATACGAGCCTGCCTACGAGTCATAAGGTGATCTTGTAGCAAGGAATAGTGAGCAAAAATCAGGAATCTGCTAAGTGGAGATCAGCCCTACAAGAGCGTTCTACGAGTTGTAGGTCTCACTACAACTCGTACAAGTGGGTTCATAGCACGAAACAGAGAGCCAAAAATTTGGACCAAGAACTGAAGGCCTAAACTACGAGAGGAGAATACAAGTCGTATCCCAAGCAACGACTTGTACCAACAGATCATAACAGTCAAGTCTAAAATGTCAAATACTGACTACAAGACCCCGATTACGACTTGTAGGGTGAGCTGTGAGTCGTATTTGTGCGACGTATCTGTTACCAGCTATCTTTTCTATTTAAATTTTAGGGTATTTTTCTAACTAGTATAAATAGATAAGGTTAGGTTTTCTTGAGCCGGAGGGGGGGGAGGGGGATCCGACATTCACAGCCACTTGTAAATGTTCTAGGAACATTTTAAGGTTTAGAGTAGATTTTTATCTTTCAATTTGAAGACCCAATTTTGGGGGATTGAAAACCCACATTGTACTCATTTGCCATTAATCCAAGCTTATGGTCTTGAACTTGAAGGTGTTGTTGCTCTTCATTGCTTTGGGTAAACTCTCAACTATGTCATTTTTTTTACATTATTATAGATTTTGTTTTAGCCATGAGTAGCTTAGAACCCACAACTTGAGGTTATGGGAACCATGTGTAGTTGACTTGAAATAACCTTGACTTTGTGCATTTATTTGATTAGTGTTTTGCATGTATTGTTTATTTCCCTTCGGCATAATATCATTTTCGGTAAATACCTCGGCATCACAATATCACTAGAAATGATCACAATTTCGCCGAAAAATACTTCGGCATCACATCTCGACATGTAAAGACCTCGGTCCCAATATTTTCCATCTCACTCATATCAATATCTAGGATTAATGCAAATATGAGTGACATAGAATGAATGAACATGAGATGAATACACAAACAAATCCACTCATAATCACTAACCACAACTGTATATCTTAAAAATAGAATTCTCATCACTTAACCACATTTTTCAATTCAAGTACCACAACAACACACCAACTACATTTACATTTTAATCACCTCATTTCTTATAATATTAAAATATTTCATGTATCACACATAGGAGAAAGGATAATTTGAGAATTCTATGAGAAATACAAAGTTTTGAAAAGTCCACTTGCCTTAGTCAAATCACGATCAATTAAACACTTGAGCCTTTCCCTTTCGAATAGAATTCGAAGCCCCACGATCTAGTCAAATAATGACCACAATAAGATTTCAAAGCTAAAAATACTCATATTACTATGTGTCTAGCCTAGACCCAAAACACTAACCAATTTCCATAGTCAATTCCCGAAATTTCAAGTTTGGAGTTAAGTCTTTATGTGTTTAACAACATAACTTTATGATATTAATATACTACAATATATCTAGTTTTTAATTACCTATCTTAATATATTAAAGCTTGACTTATGAGTAACCATAATAAGAAAAGTAAAAGAACCCTAAAATTATTGCTAAGTCGCAATACTTTAATTCCAGTTTGATGAAAACGAAACCATATTAACACAACTAAAGTCCTTTATAAAGAGTCAACACCATAAAATGAATGGAGTTAGCAAAGAAAATCCGCGAAACTCCACTTGCACAGGTAATTTGATCAATGTGACTTTACCGAGTTAGCAGTACACATCCAATAACTTCTCCCAACAAAGCGAAAAAATAGAAATTGAGCTACAAAAGATAATGGGGAAATAAAGGATCTTGAATTGAGTTGGCGAGTAAGAATATGCATGTTACTTGTAAATATTCCGCTTACAATAATTTAAGACAACAATTTTATACAACAACAATGACTATTACACTATATGACTTTTATCCGAATAATTAATTCATTGTTTAGGATAGTTTTGTGTTTCAATTTACCAGAAGCTGTCAAAGAGGGCTTCGTACTTCTCACGCCTTAGGGTATTAGCCGCAATAAGTAAGTTATTTCTTCTCTTCTATTTTTGTTTGCTTTTCTTTTCCTAATCTAATGAGGTATAAATACATTAGTCCTTTTTCTTTCCTTCAACTAATAAAAACTCTAAAAAATATTATATAAACTAATTATTTTTTTCCTGTGTTTCTGATCTTTGAGCAGAGCTCTGCTTTATATAGAGAGCAAAGTGCCTCAAAAAATGTAACAAAATTATTAAAATAAACTTGGTGGGTTGAGCACATACAAGTGTAGGAATCATTAATTCCACTAACTTTAATCTGTGTATAAAATAAATAAAGTGGATATATGTGGAACACACTTACACATTGGATATAAGGATAATAATTAATAAATGCAACCATAACAATTCCCCACTCATTTATTTTAAAATACATGGATAAGTGATATAAAATATTAATCACATTAACATTTAACCATCACTTATATTAATTATCTTCATCTACCCAAAATAGTTTTAGCTATCGAATAGTCCAAACTACCTACTCTTGAGATCATTCATCCTCGAATGTAGAGAAATCTAGGGATTTAGGTCAAGGCACGAATCTCCCTAGGGATTCTAACAATTAAAAAGCCCTTAACTCACTCAGGTAATCAATTAATCAAGGAACTCAGCAAGTAAAACAATCAAACAGTCAACAAATCACATCAATCCTCACTAGGACTCTAGAACTCTATCGTCTATCATACTGAGAATGAAAGGAGAACTCAAGGAATTGAAATTTAAGAAATTAGAGGAAATTCATTACCATCAACTTTCTCATCATTAGCAGGCAAGAATAAATGAGTTTATTTGACCTTCATATCCTCCTCCGCCTCCCACGTAGCTTCTTCTACAAATTGGTTTCTCCAAAGTACTTTGACCAATGCTATCTCTTTGGTTCTCAACTTTCAAACCTGGCGATCAAGGATTTTGACAGGAATCTCCTCATAACTCAGGCTGTCTTTCACCCTAATACTCTCAACAGGTACAACCAATTTTGGATCTTCCAAACACTTCTTGAGCATGGAAATGTTGAAAACTAGATGGAGGGCCTCTAACTCTGATGGTTGCTCCAACTCATACGCTATGTTGCCCACTCACTTTATGATTGATAAGGGCCAATGTACCTTATACTCAACGTTCCTTTCTTTTCGAATCTCATCACACCCTTCAAAGGTGACACTTTTAGATATACCCAATCATTGACCTCAAACTCTAAGTCTCTTCTTCTATCATTTTTGTAGGATTTCTGTCAACTCTTTGCGATCCTCAATCTTTGTCGAATGACATCACAACCCAACTCTAGGGCCAAGGTGTGACACGGCGCAAGGGGAACCCGAAGGGATCCAAAGTAATCCGCTTAGAATATCATTACACATCATTGGTCGCAGAAGCATTAAAACAAGTATCAAGAGATAATAAAGTGGGACAACCGGGGATAAGGGAAAGTACTTTCCTATCATAGACATCAAGACAAATTGAGTCAAGGCTCTTTGATTAGATACATAACATGTCCAACAAAAACATCTAATACATGAATAAGAGCTGGGGCCAGGACAAAGCAACCTGGCTCACCCTCATAGTCAAACTAGACAATAAGGAAGAATAATAAGAGTAACATATACTAAGGTCCCCGAAATGGAGGACTTACCACAAGCTTGAGTAGTACCGATCTAGCCATGTGGAGGAGGATGATCAACTTGGGCACCGATCCCTACATGGTGATATCATATAGGCAAGAGTATGCGTTAGTAAGTTTGAATGTAGTAAGTATGTAGGATGCAATGCAACAAGAATTGAGCATCATAGTCAAAATGCATATCAATTGGCAATAGGCATAATATAACAATATGGCATGTATGATCAATGCATAAGTAAAACATGCTTAAGTAACTCATGCTCATATAGGATATCATATATGTAGAAGAGACCAAGCTAGATTTCCAAAGTACAAACCCCTTGATAGGTTAGAGTTGATGCCGCCCCATCACTAGGTGGAGAAGTACAAACCCTTCACTAGGTTGATTAGTACAAAACCCCCATCTAGGTTAGTGATGATGCCACCCCATCACTAACTGGAGAAGTACAAACCCTTCCCTAGGTTGATGAGTACAAACCCCTATCTAGGTTAGTGATGATACCGCCCCATCACCAGGTGGAGAAGTACAAACCCTTCCCTAAGTTGAAGAGTACAAACCCACATCTTGGTTAGTGATGATGCTGCCCCATCACCAGGTGGAGAAGTACAAACCCTTCCCTTCGCTCATAAGTACAAACCACCATCTAGGTTACCCGTGCTCTTGTCCCCCACTCCCCTCCCCCCCCCTCCGAATCGGGTATGGTCTAATGCAACACTTTATATAGATTATATCATATACATAAGCACATTT
>JAPFFP010093303.1:0-20610 GCA_026153255.1 Solanum medicagineum
TCGTGGAATATAGGGTCATTAACAGGGAAGTCCATAGAATTAGTAAAAAGTTTTAGAAGGAGGCATATTAATATAGCACGTGTCCAGGAGACTAGGTGGACGGGTACTAAGGCTCGTGACGTGGATGGGTTTAAGCTGTGGTACTCGGGTGGTTCCAGGGGTAGAAATGGTGTGGGAATCCTGGTAGACGAGAGTCTTAGGGATTACGTGGTCGAGGTTAGGAGGGTTAACGATAGGTTAATGTTTATCAAACTTGTGGTGGGAAGACATGTTGTGAACGTTGTTAGCGCGTATGCGCCCCAAGTAGGTCTAGATGGGGAAGTCAAAAGGCGATTTTGGGAGGATCTGGATGAGGTTGTGCGAAGTTTATCGGTGACAAAAAATTGTCATTGGGGGTGACTTTAATGGGCATATTGGGGCGATTAATAGTGGGTTCGAAGATGTGCATGGAGGATTTGGTTTTGGTGAGAGGAATGGGAGTGGTACCTCTCTCTTGGATTTTGCCAAAGCCTTTGAGTTAGTGATTGCTAACTCGTGTTTCCCGAAGAGGGAAAGTCACTTGATTACCTTTTGTAGTACGGTAGTTAAGACTCAGATAGATTACCTTCTCATCCGAAAGGGCGATAGAAGTCTTTGTAAGAATTGCAAAGTTATTCCCAGTGAAAATGTCTCCACTCAACATAGGCTTTTAGTGATGCATGTGGAGATCAAGAGAGAAAAGAAGAAGATTTTGTATGCCCAACCTAAGATTTGATGGGAAAGCCTTACACCTGCCCTTTCTTGCGAGATAGAAGAAAAGTTGAGAGACTTGAGGCGTGGAGTAGTGAAGGTAATGTGAACAATATGTGGGACACGACCGCTGGCCACATCAGAAAGGTAGCTACTGAGGTTCTAGGAGTTACGAGAGGGCCTTTTTGTGGGCGTAAAGGTGATTGGTGGTGGAATGCGGAAGTCCAGGGTAAAATTAAGGATAAGAAGGTCGCTTTCTCTGAGTGGTTAGAATGTAGGGATGACGTTGAGAAGCAAAAGCTTAGGGAAATCTATAAGAAGGCCAATTCAAAAGCCAAGTTGGCGGTGACAAATGCCAAGTCTACTGCATTCGCGCCCCTATATGAGGTCTTCTGGATCACCTGATAATCGTCTAATCAAACAAATGTCATGACCTAATGGACGGATCTAAGCGATAAAGGCGGGGACAAGAGATTGTATAGGCTCGCTAAAGTAAGAGAAAGGAAAACTCGCGACTTAGACTTAGTGAAGTGCATCAAGGATGAGGAGGGCGAGCTGTTAGTGGATGACACTTCCATTAAATTACGGTGGCAAACTTACTTTCATAGACTCTTAAATGAAAAAGGAGATAAGAGTTATCGAGCTGGATAAGTTGGCATACTTCGAAGACCATAGTGTTTTTGGGGATTGTGATCCGTTCAAAGTGGAGGTAAAAAAGGCTATGAGTAAGATGAAGAGGGGGAGGGCGATCAGGCTCGATGAGATTCCGGTGGATTTTTGGAAGAACTTGGGCAAGAATGGCATAGAGTGGTTGACTAGATTGTTCAACGCTATTACGGTGACTGCCAAGATGCCTGAGGAATGGAGGAGGAGTACAATGGTTCCATTGTACAAAAATAAGGGAGATATTCAAAATTGCAACAACTATAGGGATATCAAGTTGTTAAGCCACACTATGAAGATATGGGAGAGAGTTGTGGAGAGGAGGGTGCGTAAGGTAGTTTCTATCTCGGAGAACCAATTTGGATTCATGCCGGGGCGGTCGACGATCGAAGCAATCCATCTGGTTCGGAGGCTAGTGGAAAAATATAGGGATTGTAAAAAGGACCTTCATATGGTGTTCATTGATCTTGAGAAGGCGTATGACAAAGTCCCAAGGGATGTCTTATGGAGGTGCTTAGAGGCCAAAGGTGTCCCTAGGGCTTATACCAGGCTGATTAAGGACATGTACGATAGAGCCAAAACTCGGGTAAGAACAGTGGGAGGAGACTCCAAGTATTTTCCTGTTGAGTTGGGACTCCATCAGGGTTCTGCGCTGAGCCCTTTCTTGTTTGCCTTGGTGATAGATGAGCTGACGTGACATTTACGGGAAGAGGTACCTTGGTGTATGCTATTTGCAGATGACATAGTATTAATTGATGAGTCTCGGACTAAAGTTAATGAAAGGTTGGAGGCTTGGAGACACGCCTTGGAGGCCAAAGGATTCAAATTGAGCAGGACCAAAACTGAATACTTGGAGTGCAAATTCAGCGTAGAGAGGGAGGAAGAAAACTCTGAGGTGGGGCTTGCAACCCAACCTATCCCCAAGAGGGATAAGTTTAGGTATTTGGGGTCCATCATTTAGAGTAGTGGCGATATCGATGATGATGTCGCACACCGTGTTGGGGCAGCATGGACTAAATGGAGGCTGGCATCTGGAGTATTATGTGACAAAAAGATACCACCCAAACTTAAAGGTCAGCTCTACAGAGTGGTGGTTAGATCAACGCTACTGTATGGGATGGAGTGCTAGCCGATTAAAAATATTCATATTTAGAAGATGTATGTCGCAGAGATGAGAATGCTGAGATGGATGTGCGATCACACCAGAAGTGACAAGGTTAGGAATGAGGCAATTCGGGAGAAACTGGAGGTGGCTCCGGTGGGCGAAAAGATGAGGGAAGCCAGGCTACGCTGGTTCGGACATGTGCAGAGAAGGAGTATTGATGCTCCTGTTAGGAGGTGCGAGAGATTGGCTGTGGGAGCTACTCGGAGGGGTAGAGGTAGACCGAAGAAGTACTGGGGGGGGGGGAGGTGATCAGACGGGACATGGCGGAACTCGACCTCACTGAGGACACGACCTTAGATAGAAAGAAGTGGAGGTCACGAATTAGAGTAGCAGGCTAAATTGTTCTTCTTCTTCTTCTCCTTCCTATTCTTCTCCTTCATCGTCTTCTTCTTACTTTTATTAGCATTTGTATTATTTTTACTATTATTATTCCTTTTTCTTTTTATTATTTGGTGTATGTGGGTTAGTTTATCATAGTTAGTTACTGTCATGTGCTATTCATTGTTAGTCGTACCTGCTGTTCCATTACCTTCCCTTACCTTACATTTCAATTTGTCATATCTAGTCTTTCTGCTTATGGGTTTTGAGCTGAGGGTTTTAGGAAATAGCCTCTCTACTTCTATGAGGTAGCGGTAAGGTCTGCGTACAATTTAGCCTCCCCAGACCCCACTTGTGGGATATTACTGGGTATGTTGTTGTTGTTTAGAGCAGTGCTACATCACCTTATCTATGTCTAGCTTTAATATACATTGATTTATTTCGTGTTATAAACTGAATCCATCACTGTTCTTGTACATCAGACTTTTACTTATCATTTCCCTTTTAACTTGTTATACTTCTGAATTTATACCTCATGATCGATGCATTTTGTCCATATTATATCCATTCCGTACTTGCGATAACTGTAATACACTGGACTGCTCTGGTTAGATTTCCTGGTTTTGCGTATACCCAAGCAGCACATAAGTTGAATTCCGATTAAAATGGATTGGCTTACACCGCAGGCATAGTAAAGCTAGTTCCCCAATGACCCATCTTTTTTTTTTTAAGAGAAAAGAACTCCATTACATCTGACTGGCTTAAACCACAGGCATAGTTCCTAGAACACCTTTTGTTATTTCCCCTTAGCAGGAGAGTGGGGAGCTTCTTGGTTCCTTTTGAAATCAGGAAATCATGTCAATTAATCTTCTTCATCATGTGGCAGTCTGAGCTTGCAGGAGCGAAAAGCGACACAGTATCCACTGCACATAGTGACATCTCCGATGCAGAAAGCAATGATCTATACCATTTGCAGAGATGCTAATCAAACTACTCTGCAATCCCCTCCGCACTTGTGGATGAATTTCTCAATGTATACAATGTTTGAGTTTGGTTTTTAAGGTTATCTGTTGTTATGAGTTAAGTATTTTGTGGGTACTGGTTATAATTTGTATCAAGGTTGAAAGTTGAAACAGCCTTAAATATTATGAGTGTTGTACATAATTTTTGAAAAAATATGCTTGGAGGTTAAATGCTTCATGGGCGACAATGTACATCGTACCATTAAATCTCATATGACATTTTATAACTCTTGCCTTAAAAGTAAAACTTGGCTCAAGAGGCTTTATCGAAACTCATTTATGACCTATGGGTAAGAGTTACACTATTTTACTATATCTAACTTACAGAGTAGTCTAAAGCTTTTGCCTCAAAAGCAAAACGTTGCTCTGGCTTTTAAAACGAGTACCTTATGTCTTGTGGGAAATAATTTATACCATTTCACCAAGTCTAATTTATAGGATACTTTACAATTTACACGCTATGAGCAAAAGTTGGAACTTTTGTTTAATTGACAATATACCTAATTCTAATTTGTGCTATAAGATAGCAATTCTGGTTAATTGTGTAGGTTTACTATGTTGAAATTGTCCAATAAGTCATGAACAAAATTTGTTAAGAAAGGCTAAAAAATTCTCTACCCTTTATGAAAATTATTTTGTAAGACGGGTGATTATATGTGGTTGGATTAAGTATCATACCGGTGTGTTCATGGACATTTAGGGTCTCCTCTAAGTCAAGATAGGGTCTCCTCTAAGCCAAGACTTGATAAGAAAGATTAAGACCCTTAAGCATGCGTTTATATATGGGATTGGGATTTATGATTTGGAGATATTGTTAAGAATTTTTTCGCTAAATGGAGAGATTATATAGTTGCAAGGTTCGGATATAATTTTCATGATTTTATTGACTCCTTTGTATTTTGATTTATTGATTGGTGATTGTTTCCTTAGTGTTTGAGGATTTGACATACTAGTTAAGGTCTAGTGTTAATAGAGAAGGTATGTTAGAGATGAGTACATCCCCATATAAATACAAATTTAGTGAAGTAAAAGGAGAAGAGATCACATTTTTTTTTTGGTTAAAGATAGAGTCGAATTGTCATTCCAGGATTTGCAGTTCGATACATTTTCGTTATGTTATTCAATCAATAAAACTTTAATTGAACTCGACGGATTGCATTTCGCCAGAGAGGATTTGCTCCAGCTATGAAAGAAAAGAATGGGCGCAACACTTTATTCTTTTTTTTTTTTAATATATGTCTGAAGAATAAAATTATTAAAATGTAGCAATTAAAATTAAAATAAATATTATTAAACATATTTAAATTATATAAATAAATATTATATCTCAAATATCTATTGATCATTGTGTTTCGCTTGATCTTCTTTAATAAATGATTGTTGGCTATGTTCTTTTTCATCGCTTTGATTGCTTTATCATGATCAAATAAGAAAATAATTTATATAAGATGAATTCTTGAACTACAATATTGCTATTGAATGCAAACTCTTTATGCATTGACAAGAAATAAGTATTAGCACCATTACAGAATATACTTAAGTCTATTGTCATATAACTTTAAGATGACCTTCAAATAGAAAGATTACCTCATATCACAAGCATATATCAGATTCATTGATACCTATAAAAAATTGAATTGAAAAAATTAACCATATCGATAGATTAAAACAACATATAAAAATAGTGTAATATTTCATCTATGAACATCACATTGAAGCCTGAAATAAAAATATGGAATGATTAAGCATATATTAATTATTACTCCTTCTGTCTCATTTTATGTGGCACCCTTTCCTTTTTGGTCTATCCTAAAAAAGAATGTCACATTACTCTAATTGGAAATAATTTGACCTTGAAATTTCCTTTTTACCCCTAAAACATTATTCTCAACCACACAAGTATATTGGAATTATTTTAGACCACAAGTTTTAAAAGTCTTACTTTTTTCTTAAACGTTGTGCCAAGTCAAAGAGTGCCACATAAAATGGGACGGAGGAAGTACACCAAAGCAACAAACTATATTCTTGCTTCTCTGAAGTTTTTCAAACTAATATATAGAACTTCATTAGGGGTGTGTTTGGTATGTACAAAAATATTTTTCAAAAAATATTTTCGTAATGACCCGACCTAGGGCCTAGTCGTGACACGACAAATGAGATACCGGAAGGCACCTAACCCTAGTCATCTTTAATATCTCAAGCATTCATAGGCATAAATTAAACATTTGCGGAAGTAAAATGGGGAAAGGGTCTATGGGACCATATTATGACAATGAAGCAATATTAAAAAGGAAATATCGACATATGTCCATAAAGCATACCGACTAAACCACGGATGGAAGGAATCGGTAACGACCGATTTTCATCAAATAAAAAAGATTCCATACAAAAACAACATTGTAAAAGCCTCAAAAGGCCACCATATACATAGTGTCTGAAACATAGCAAGATTGAAAACATATACATAGTGTTTGAAATACATAGTAAGATTGAAAATGGTAGAGTTCCAAGCTAAGGTCTCACTACAACAAAAGCACTAGTCTTGAATGCCATAAAGCTAGCCATGAGCCGATGGAGGAGCACCTGTCCCTACATGGTTAAATCTTGTAGGCAAAATATGTGATAGTACTTCTGGAATGTACTAAGTATGTGAGATGCAATGCAAACATGAAATTGTAATGTCATCTTTCATACGTAAAACATATGTATATAATATGATAAAAGTACATACATGAGCTTAAGCATGAACAAGGAATAATGCTCAATATGGATGAGAATCAATGCATAAAAGATCACATGTGATGGAACCATATCAGAGTCATAAACTTGTGAGAGGGACCTTAATCGACATATAAGACCATGTGAGCTACTACATGGAATCCAACATAACCCCCTACGTTGGCACGGGGAGACAACTTGTTGGGTGGAACTCCGTCACTTCACATGCATCTTTGTATAACATAATTGGCCTACGTGAATCCACTAGCCTAGCCTATAAGGGCTCTTATGGTGGCGCATAGTTAATAGGGCAAAGAGTTGCTTCTAAGGTTCCCTTACCGAATCCTATCATGATGCCTCATTTGGCGCTAAGTCATCCCACATAATCTTTAAAACATTACTTGGTCAAATTATACAACAACAACATACCCAGTGATATCCCACAAGTGGGGTCTGGGGAGGGTAAAATGTACGCAGACCTTACCGCTACCTCATAGAAGTAGAGAGGTTGTTTCCTAAAACCCTCAGCTCAAAACCCATAAGAAGAAGGACTAGATATGACAAAAGAAATCTAAGGTAAGGGAACAACAGGTGCGACAAACAATGGATATCACATGACAGTAAGTAACTATGATAAAAATTACCACATATACGCCAGATAATGAAAAGAAAAAGGAATAATAATAGTAAAAATAATACAAATGCTAATAATAATAATAAGAAAACAACGAAGGAGAAGAATAAGAAGAAGAAGAAGGATTTAGCCTGCTACTTTAATTCGCGACCTCTACTTCTTTCTATCTAAGGTCATGTCCTCAGTGAGGTTGAGTTCCGCCATGTCCCGTCTGATCACCTCCCCCCAGTACTTCTTCGGTTTACCTCTACCCCTTCGAGTAGCTCCCACAGCCAACCTCTCGCACCTCCTAACAGGCGTATCAATACTCCTTCTCTGCACATGTCCGAACCACCACAGTCTCGCTTCCCTCATCTTTTTGCCCACTGGGGCCAACTCCAGTTTCTCCCGAATTGCCTCATTCCTAACCTTGTCACTTCTGGTGTGACCGCACATCCATCTCAACATCCTCATCTCTGCGACATGCATTTTCTGAACATGAATATTTCTAATCGGCCAACACTCCGCCCCATATAGCAGCGCTGGTCTAACCACCACTCTGTAGAACTGACCTTTAAGTTTAAGTGGTATCTTTTTGTCACGTAATACTCCAGAGGCCAGCCTCCATTTAGTCCATGCTGCCCCAACACGGTGTGTGACATTATCATCGATCTCGCCACTACTCTGAATGATGAACCCCAGATACCTAAACTTATCCCTCTTGGGAATAGGTTGGGTGGCAAGCCTCACCTCAGAGTTTTCTTCCTCCCTCTCTACGCTAAATTTGCACTCCAAGTATTCAGTTTTGGTCCTGCTCAATTTGAATCCTTTGGACTCGAAGACATGTCTCCAGGCCTCTAACCTTTCATTAACTTTAGTCCGAGACTCATCAATTAAGACTATGTCATCTGCAAAGAGCATGCACCAAGCTACCTCTTCCCGTAAATATCGCGTCAACTCGTCTACCACCAAGGCAAACAAGAAAGGACTCAGCGCAGAACCCTGATGGAGTCCCAACTCAACAAGGAAATACTCGGAGTCTCCTCCCATCGTTCTTACCCGGGTTGTGGCTCCATCGTACATGTCCTTAATCAGCCTGATATAAGCCCTAGGGACACCTTTCGCCTCTAAGCACCTCCATAAGACATCCCTTGGGACTTTGTCATACGCCTTCTCAAAATCAATGAATACCATATGAAGGTCCTTCTTACAATCCCTATATTTTTCCACTAATCTCCGAACTAGATGGATTTCTTCAGTCGCCGACTGCCCCGGCATGAATCCAAATTGATTCTTCGAGATAGAAACTACTTTACGCACCCTCCTCTCTACAACTCTCTCCCATACCTTCATAGTGCATCTTAACAACTTGATAACCCTGTAGTTGTTGCAGTTTTGGATATCTCCCTTATTTTTGTACAATGGAACCATTGTACTCCTCCATTCCTCAAACATCTTGGCAGTCACCCTAATAGCGTTGAACATTCTAGTTAACCACTCTATGCCATCCTTGCCCAAGTTCTTCCAAAAGTCCATCGGAATCTCATCGGGTCCGATCGCCCTCCCCTTCTTCATATTACTCATAGCCAGTTTTACCTCCACCACTTCGAACGGATTGTCATCCCCAAAAACACGATGGTCTTCGAAGTGTGCCAACTTATCCAGCTCGATAACTCTGTCTTCTTTTTCATATTTAGTCAAATTATGATACTTAGAATCATAAGTAGCATATCATAGAAGTAGCTCGAACTTAAGGAACCACCAAGTGAGAATTGTCCTTTCATCTTGGGGACCTTCTTAAGCATTTTTTAGGGAAATTGTCAACATGCTTATATATTTGACAAATCATAACTTTAAAACTTATCTTGAATGCCTTAATTCGTCATCATAAATCATGCAAAGCTTAACTTGAAACTTAGTGAGCTAACTCTTAGATTAAAACATCATAAATCATGAAAATATGCTTATTCAAACATGTAATACAACACACACTTCATCATTTCTAATACTCATCATTGAGGTCATCATCATTAACTTAAATACATGTAAATACTTAGTAAAACATCATAGGATATCATTGAGACCATTAATAGCATAAAGTATCATAAAATCATCACTAACATGCATATTAACTTGACGGAATATAAATAAAAGGTAAAAGACATTATGTAGGACTTTGTAGGTAAAAATAGACCCACAAATCAAACTCACATACCTTGATAAGTTTTAGGAAGAAGGAATTTGCTGTTGAAGAAAGGACCCTTGAAATCGTAGCTTCCTTAGCTTGTTATTCTTCTCTAGGGAGTATTTCTTTTGCCTTAGAATTTTGAGAATAGGAGAATGAGGGTCCTAGGGCCTTAAGGTCTGATTTAGGGCCCTTAGAATCCCGAAAACTACATAGTAGGATTAGAATTGGTGAAAATGACCAAACCGCCCTTAATTAAATCTGTCAGAATAAATCTACGAAATCCTGACTATGGGCCGTGGTAACCATAGACCGTAATCCTGTCCATCTTGTTCTCCTATTCCAATCTTCAAAAATTATTTTGTCGTCCCAAACCACGAAACCCTTTTCTACGGGCCATCCTTTGACTTATGACCCGTGGTTGGACTCGTAGAATCCTTCAACACTTAGTCAATTTTCATTTACTGGACCTCCTTTATGAAGGGTTTATATGGGCCGTACAATGGTCTACGAATCGTACTGTTAATCATAGGTCACCTTCCAAAACTCCAAATTTTCTTCATTTCTGATGCTCTCCACTATGACCCTTTCTACCAACCATCAAACAATATACGGGCTGTCATTGGCTACTCGGATTGCCCCATACATGGAAATTTTTTCCCTTTCCTGAAGTCCATGTTTAAAAGGATGACCTATGGGCCATCATCCCACCTACGGGTCGTAAATTGTCTTCGTGAACTGACCCTAGGTCATTTTTTGGTCCAACTTTTCTGCACTTCTAAGCTCTTACATTGAGGGTTGGTACAATATCTTCCCCTTAGAAATATTCATCCCAGAATGTACTAAAGGCAGACTCTAAAGATTTAATTATCACTTAACAACCCAGTATGCATATAAGGACCCAAACTTTGTACAATCTTGATGGAGCTTTAAAATTGGTTTCAAAAAGTTTTGGACCAAGGTGACGCTTCATAAAAGCCTTCACGGTCTGTGTAATGCTATACATACCTTATGAAGCCTCCTTGAAGTGGCCCTTGGCTTGTGTGGGGTGTGATGGCCTTAATGTGGGGTTTGGGACCAACACATACTACACATGGACCTCACACGGTCTGTGTGAGGCTATATGGACCGTGTGGTGGACCGTATGGTAGCCTTGGGCTTGAGAATCCATAGTTTTGAGCCTAAGGCAAGTGGTACGACCCCTCTCACGGACCATTTGGTGCTTCACGGTTCGTGAGTCCCTTTCGTATAGGTGTTGGAGTAAATTTTTTTAAGTATTGGATCACCGTCTTGGAACTTCATCTTGGAGAATTTTCGTCACGACCCAAACTAGGGCCTAGACATGACACGACGAATGGGGAACCCGAAGAAACCCTAAATAATCCTCTTAGCATATCATACACACATCCTTGGTCGTGGAAGCAAGAATAAACACAAGAGAAAACATAAATAAGGGAAATTGGGACTAATGGAGAGAGTTTAGTATATAAATAACATAGATGAGTCAAAACTCAAGCATAATACATAACTTGTCCAACAACACCTCTAGATATAGAACTTAGCGGAGGTCAAGACAAGCAACCAGGATCACCCTCATAATCATAAGTTTCCAACATAAGAAGAGTCAATACATAGCATAAATTCAGAGAATTACGTCCTCGGAATTGAGGACTCACCAACTTGCTTGAATAGGTATTACTAGCCACGCGGAGGAGGATGATAATCAAGTGGAGCTCCGGTTACTACATGGTAACATCATGTAGGCATAGAGTATGCATTAGTACGTTTGAATATACTAAGTATGTAGGATACAATGCAACAAGAGATAGGCAACATAGTCAAAATGCATAATTATAAGCCAATAGATAGCATAATAGCAATATGGCATGTATGATCAATGTTTAAGTAAATCATGCTTTTCAAATCATTCAATTTGTATAGATCATAATACATAAGTGTGGGAAGAGACCTCAACTGACATAGAATAATACCAAGAAAGCTACAACTTGGAATCCCGATGATTACCCCTCACCGGTAAAGAGATGGTCTACTTGCCAAGGTAAACTATACTTAACCTTACGGGAGCCCATCCCATTTCGGAGAAGTAACCTTCCTTACAGGAGTCCCTCCCATTTCGGAAAGGATTTTATCAGTAACTTCACCTTACGGGAGCCCGTCCCATTTTGGGAAGAACTTCAAGAGAAAGTGCACTAAATGGATCCACTAGATAGTCCTATGGTGGCACATAGTTCAAGGAAAGAGAGAAAACCCTCCATGCATCGGTGCTAAGCCTAATCCCACGGAATAATTAAAATAATCATAACTTTAGTAACTTATGAGAAACATAGAATCACGACACGAGTAGCTCTTAAATATCCTTAACCTCTAATGGTGAGACCAACTTCAAAATATAAGAATAGATCATCATCAAATATTACCCTTGCATTAATATCAAAAGGCCCACAAGAGGTATAATCTTTAAAAAAAGGCTTAGCTTCATACTTGCATAGGTAATTTCATGAATTTACAACATACTTGATAGCGCATATTCATCATGAAGTCACTTGACTTGTAAAACATGTACATATCTTGAGAATTCTAAACTTTACATTTCATCAAACACTTGGTGGCCACATAAAAGAACATGTTCAAATCATGCAAAATGCAAGAGTATAAATCATGAAATAATGAAATCAGTGCATCTTAAAATCATGTAATTCAGTCCACCAACATCATGGTAAAACCCCATCATGGGTAACTTGTAAATCATATCAAAACTTCATAATAGTTCATAGATTTCATAGCTTGAATCATGTATAGTCTCAATAGACAAAGATAAGCTCAAAATAGATATTCATGCATAATCAACAATATTTGACCAAATATCAACATATTTCATGCTCATATTTCGTAATAGTAGGTACCCATAGAATTACAACTTGAAATCATGCAATTTTCATAAAATAGGAAGATTAGGCTTCATGGGTGAAAGGAAGCCATGAATGAAACCCATATGCCTTGTTGAGTTTCCTTGAATTCTTGTTGGGGTTTGCTAGAGGCTCATGGCAGAATTTGAGCGTGTATTCCAATTGGGAGGAGTGAATTTGATCTTTAGGAGTAGGGTTTAGGTCTATAGGCAGTGTTAAGATAGCATAGAAATCCCCAAAAGACTAATAGAAATAATTAAATTTATGAAATTCCATTAATGAAACGGAATTTAGCAAAAATCCGTATATACCCCTGCACAGACGGGTTCTACGAAAACGGGCATAACTTCTTCATCCAAACTCTAAATAAGGTCAAACCAAGTGCGTTGGAAAGCTAACTCAAAGAGTTTTAATTTGGTAGTTGTGGGACACCCTGTTATTTGTGTGATTAGAGATATGCCTCTTTAAAGTTGACCCTCCTACCATTACTTGTGCAAACTTAGCCAACGAAAATTCATGTGAACTTGGCTTGATGTAGGGGACCCATGATGGTATTTAATGACATGAATAAGCTTGAGTTAGATTCGAATGAGAGCTTGAATCTTGAATGAATTTCTTGAGATTCGGAATGAGTTTGGGACACATGAATTTGGGTGAAATATTTGGCTAAGTGTTAGAGAGGATTTTGGAGAATGTCTTGAATGATATGAGATCGAAAATGACTAAGTATAGATGTTTTTACGCATGGGGAGACTTAGGAACAAGACCCAAAGGCCTTGGACCGGAACAAAAAAACTGGCCAAAAAAATTATACCTCTCTGCGCCCCTGGCGCATTGTACCTGCAGCGCGCTTGGTCAATGGAATTCTCAAACTTTGAAATTTTGAATTTTACTATGATTGCTCTAAAATTGGGGTTAGACTTATGTCCCACTCAATTTTGCTCACTGAACAAGAATATGAAGTCGTATTTTCAATATCACGCATGGATTTTGAGATATATGAAATTACGATTATGGTCATTTTCAAGGCACATTTTCGGGCACTTTTTGGGATCGTTTCAATATCTCCCCCTTGGGAACATTCGTCCTCGAATGTCAAAGAAATGTACATAAGAAGAGTAATCATGGAGAAATCAGCCCCAACACGAATGCAACAATACATTTAAAACACCATTTTCAAAATCTCAACATAAGTGTCAAATTCATCATGAACTTGTCAACATAAACATGAATGCATGCAAATGACATAAGGTTGTAACATAAGATTTGAGATCACAAAAAGGGCTTGATTTGTTATCATAGCTTGAATAGAGTGAAAGAGGTACAAATATTACTTTTCCATGTCCTCTCCAACTCCCTGAGAGACACTTTCGACTTGACAATCCTTCCAAAGGGCCTTGACGAACACTACATCCTTAATCAACTCTTCCACCCTTCCATCAATACCTCCACTGGTACCTTCTCCTAAGCCAACTTATCCTCCACAACACCCACAACCTCAAGAAGTTCTAAAGCACTAGAGTCACCAACACATCCCTTCAACCTATAAGCATGAAGAACCGGACGAACCATATCCATATCCATAGGCAATTTCCATTCGCATGCAACCTTACCAATCCTACTTAATACTCTATAAGAACTTCACAAACCACAAACTCAACTCCATTTCTTGCCAAACCGGACCACACCCCTTCATGGGTGGGATTTTCCAACTGAACCCAATCATCAACGCAACCACACATGCCTACCTTAGTATCTAATGACATCATCTCCCCCTTGGGAGAAAACCCCCACTTTATCATCTCTCACCAAGGTTTTCAACTCTAACAAGGCGGGGTCAAGGTATTGCTTTGCTTTCACCTCATCAACCAAGAAAGATCTAGAACCATTAGCCCCACTACACCACCATAGCCAACCTCTTCCAACCTAACTCTCAATGTATCCAACCGATGGACCTCTCTAGTCACCTCTTTGCCACCATCAGCAGATGCTAGGCTACCCATAAATACCCTACTCAAAGCATCCGCCACAATATTAGCCTTACCGAGATGATAATGTACACTCATATCATAATCCTTAAGGAGCTCTAACCACCTTCTTGTTACCCATGATTCACACTTGTCATAATTAGCAAACAGCCTCTCATTCCCCAAGACTTACAACACTATCCCCAAATAATTCAGAAGCTCTAAATAAGAAAATGCTCCATCACTAGAGACCACCACAATCATGTCGAGGTAGGGTTTTAAAACCCTATTCATGAAACCCATAAACATAGCCAGTGTATTAGTCAACCAACCAACCCCACCATGACTCAATATACTCACTCCTAGTTTGAAAAGACTCTTGGGGATATCACCTACCCTCATCCTCACTTGGGGACAAAATCCAAACCGAAGATCAATCTTAGAAAAGTGACTAGCCCATTGTAGTTGACCAAATAGATTGTCTATCCTTATCCATCATATTACAACTTTACGGGTTCTACACTCATTGGAAGCACGATATACATGTAACCAAACCATCCCAAGACCTCCAACCCATCAAGTGGTAACATCATGTAGGCGTAGAGTATGCATTAGTATGTTTGAATGTACTAAGTATGTAGGATACAATGGAACAAGAGATAGGGGACATAGTCAAAATGCAAAATGATAAGCAATAGATAGCATAATAACAATATGGCATGTGTGATCAATGCTTAAGTAAATCATGCTTTGCGAATCATTCAATTTGTATAGATCATAATACATAAGTGTGGGAAGAGACCTCAACCGACATAGAATAAGACCAAGCAAGCGACAACTTGGAATCCCGATGATTGCCCCTCACCGGTAAAGAGGTGGTCTACTTGCCAAGGTAAACTATACTTCATCTTACGGGAGCCCGTCCCATTTCAGAGAAATAACCTTCCTTATGGGAGCCTATCCCATTTCGGAAAGGAATTCATGAGTAACTTCACCTTATGGGAGCCCGTCCCATTTCGGGAAGAACTTAAAGAGAAAGTGCACTAAATGGATCCACTAGAATTGCAAGGGTATAACATAGTATTATGGTGGCTCATAGTTCAAGGAAAGAGAGTAAACCCTCCATGCATCAGTGCTAAGCCTAATCCTACGGAATAATTAAAATAATCATAACTTTAATAACTTATGAGAAACATAGAATCACTACAAAAGTAGCTCTTAAACATCTTTGACCTCTAGTGGTGAGCACAACTTCAAAACATAAGAATAGATCATCTTCAAACATTACCCTTGCATTAACATCAAAAGGCTCACAAGAGGTATGATCTTTGAAAAAGGGCTTAGCTTTATACTTGTATAATTATAGGTAATTGCATGAATTCATAACATACTTGATAGCCCATATTCATTATGAAGTAACTTGACTTGTAAAAGATGTACATATCTTGAGAAGTTTTAACTTGGCATTTCATTAAACACTTGTTGGGCACATATGAGGACATGTTCAAATCATGCAAAATGCAAGAGTATAGATCATGAAATAATGAAATCAATGCATCTTAAGATCATGTAAATTAGCACACCAATGTCATGGTAAAACTCCATCATCGAAAACTTGTAAATCGTATCAAAACTTCATAATAGTTCATAGATTTCATAGCTTGAATCATGTATAGTCTCAATAGACAAAGATTAGCTCATAATATAAGCTCAAAATAGATATTCATGCATAATCAATAATATTTGACAAAATCCCAACATATGTCATACTCATATTTCAAAATAATATGTACCCATAAGAATTACAACGTGAAATCATGCAATTTTCATAAAATAGGAAGATTGAGCTTTATGGATGAAAGGAACCCATGAATGAAACCCACATACCTTAGACCTTGAATTTCTTGAAATTGTGTTGAGAAAGACTTGAAGCTTGGAATGGGGTCTTGCAATCCACAACTTGTTCTTGAGTTTCCTTAAATTCTTATTGGGGTTTGGTAGAGGCTTTTGGGAGAATTTGAGAGTGTATTCCAATTGGGAGGAGTGAATTTGATCTTTAGGAGTAGGGTTTAGGTCTATTGGAAGTGTAAAAATAGCATAGAAATCCCCAAAACACCAATAGAAATAACAAAATTTATGAAAAGCTATTAATGAAATGGAATTTGGCAAAAATTCGTGTATACCACTGCACACATGGGTTCTATGAAAAAAGAGCATAACTTCTTCGTCAAAAATCTAAATATGGTGAAACCAAGCGAGTTGGAAAGCTAATTCAAAGAGCTTTAATTTGGTAGGTCGTGGGACACCTAGTTCTTTGTGTGCTAAGAGACATGCCCCTTTAAAGTTGACCCTCCTACCGGTACTTGTAGAAAACTTAGCCAACGGAAATTCCTTTGAACTTGGCTTGATGTAGGAGACGCATGATGGTATTTAATGACATGAATAAGCTTGACATAGATTTGAATGAGAGCTTGAAACTTGAATTAATTTCTTTGTATCTGTAATGAGTTTGGGTGAAATATTTGGCTAAGTGTTAGAGAGGGTTTTGGAGAATGTCTTGAATGATATGGAACTGAAAAAGACTAAGTATATGTGTTTTTATGCATGAGGAGACTTAGGATGAAGAACCAAAGGCCTTGGACTGGAACAAAAAACTGGGCAAAAAAGTACACCTCTCCGTGCCTCTGGCGCGTCGCGCCTAGGGAGCGCTTGGTCACTAGAATTTGCAAACTTTGAATTTTCAAATTTTGCTACGGTTGCTCTGAAATCGGGTTAGACCCACTCCTCACTCAATTTTGCCCATTGAACAAGAAAGTGAAGTCATATTTTTGATATCTCTCTTGGATTTTGATATATATGAAAATTACGATTATGGACATTTCTGAGACACATTTTCGGGCACTTTTCGGGGTCGTTTTAATATCTCCCCTTAAGATCGTTCGTCACTGAATGTCAAAGAAACATACATAAGAAGAGTAATCATGTAGAAATCAGCCCCAACAAGAATGCAGCAATACATTTAAAACATCATTTTCAAAATCACAACATAAGTGTCAAATTCATCATGAACTTGTCAACATAAACATGAATGCATGCAAATGACAGATGAATGAAATGTAAGATTTGAGATCATAAAAATGACTTGATTTATTATCATAGATTGAATAAAGTGAAAGAGGTACAAATATTGTTTTTTCATACCAGCTCTGGCTCCCCTATAGTCTCTTTCGACTTGACGATCCTTCCAAAGGGCCTTGACGAACACTAAAGCCTTATTAATCAACTCTTCCACCCTTCCATCCAATACCTGCACAGGGACCTTCTCCTAAGCCAACTTATCCTCCACAACACCCGTAACCTCACGAAGTTCTATAGTACTAGAGTCACCAACGCATCCCCTCAACCTAGAAGCATGAATGTGGATTTTAGTTATGGATTTACTTGAATTTCATATTGAATGGTTGATTTAAGTTTGAGTCTATATTTCCCATTGCTATTCACACATCATTCATGGTATATGCATTTAAATTGGATTTTACGAAAACTATGAAGTGGGTTAATCCCTCATGTGTTATGAAAATGAATTAGTCAGTTAAGCTCACTCTGTGGTTATGACAAGAATTTGATCACATAAATGGCTATGATATTGGCTCTTTGAGCATTTTGTGTTTACACCTCATGTGATAATGTGAATGGACTATTCCTATGCATAAAAAGTATGGTATGAAATCTGACTTGGCATTTGAGCCCAAGTATGAGTTATTTTGAATGATGTTTTATTTGTAAGCCCAAGTGTGCATTGAAATGATTTGTTAAGACTTGAATCTCTTTTGAAATCATGTATACGTATATGTATTCTTGTGGAATGTTTTAGTACTGATAGATTGGGGGTGTTAGGGCTATCCCCAAGGGCCCTCTCTCTTTCCTTGAACTATGTGTCAACCATAGGTATATGTTTATAAAAATCCTATCCAAAATGGGAGTGCCCTTAAGGAAGGTTAATTCTCCAAGATGTGGTCCCCATAAGGTGAAGTATGGTTACCTTTGGCAAGTAAACCACCTCTTTACCGATGTGGGATTACATCCGAATTCCAAGTAATAGCTCACTTAGTCTTACACATGTCGATTGAGATCGCATCCCCACTATATATGAGCATTATAGCTTTTCATGCATAATGGACTTCATGGCATATTGTTATATTAGTCTTCATTGCTATATATCTCTTTCTATATTATGTGCCCTTGTCATCTAACAATGAATGCAGGTTTGATAAGTCATATGCATTGCATGCCCGCATACTTAGTACATTCAAACGTACTAATGTATACTTTTGCCTACATGATCTAACCATGTAGGAACCGAGGACTACCATCATCCAACCTATGACAGTTAGCTTAGATCTTGAGATTGCTTGTTGTGGTAAGTCCTATCTTTCAAGGACAAACCACAATTCCTCTACATATGGTGCTTTTATTTATATTATCTACGTTGAGGGTGAGTTCAAAAAATGTCTTGGCCCTCGTCCTATCTTATGACTAGAGGCATTGTTGGACATTTTTAAATTTTGTACGATTATATGCTAAGTGTTATATTCAGAGGTCATGTTTATGGATATGGCTATCTACTGGATATCGTCATGTGAATTGGCTATGAGTATGATGATGTGATTATATGTTATGATGTGAAAGATTCAAAGTCCTGATTTGCTCCTATAGAGTGATGCAAACTTACCCGCCCCTTAGTCTTTGTGTTCTACGTGTTATGTGAATCTATGTTATTCACTTTCCCTATGACATCCCCTTAGTGTGAGTCCTAGTCTCCCATCCCTTAGAACTATGTGTTTATTATTCATATACGCTTTTGAACCGATGATGTGAATATGGATACTCTGAGGCTTGTTTGGGGACTCTCGGGTTCCCATTCGCCATGTCACTCCTAGACCCCAGGTCTGGGCCATGATAAGTTTGGTATCAAAGCACTAAGGCTGTAAATTATCCTTGGAGTCCAACATGCCGCGTCGAGTAGAGTCTTATTCATAGGTATGAAGTGCACCATACCTATGAGTGGGAGGCTATGATGGTGTTTTAGGAATTGTCTCACTTTTTCATGTCTCATGTTGTACTTTGGACTATATTTTATGGTTTTCTTATCCTAATAACATCCTTGCTATGTTACAGAAGATGCCTCCACGAAAAGCTTCCCTACCAAGATCAGCCTCGACTTGCAAGGACCAAGTTCCTCAAGGGCCTATGGAAGAGCCTATCTCTAATAGTGAATTTCTTACGATATTTGTTATACTTACACAAGTGGTAACTTTTTATACTAGGCAGGGTAATCTTTCTCGGGATCCTACTTCATCTTCTAGGGTGAGAGATTTCAACCGGATGAACCCTCCAGAGTTTTATGGGTCGAAGGCTAATGAGGGTGCTTAAGAGTTCATTGTTGAACTCACTAAGGTGTTGGCTCATGTGGGAGTTACTTTTGAGGAGAGTGCTGAGTTGGATGCGTATCAGTTGAAACATGTGTCTTAAGTGCGGTACACTCAATGGTTGATGGAGAGAGTTTGTGGGAATGCTGTTAATTACAAATAGTTCAAGTTTGCATTTCTAGATCGTTTCTTCCCGCTTGAACTTAAGGAAGCTAAGATGAGCGAATTCATCAACCTTCAAACAGGGAGCTATGAGTGTGAGGGACTATGCCCTTAAGTTCACTAAGCTCTCCATGTATGCTTTTATGCTTGTTGCTGGCCCCCGTGCAGAATGCACAAGTTTATTTCTGGTATCTCTAACTTGGTTGTGGAAGGAATATCGTATGGCTATGTTTATTCAGGACATGGACATCTCCAGGCTCATGACATATGTTGAACAGATTGAGGGAGAAAAGCTCAAGGAAAAGAAGGTGTATGATTCTATGAGGGCCCATTATGATGGTGGTTTCTAACTCAAAGAGTGGTGGTTATGGTCGGTTCTAACAGGGATAAGGTTCTAATGATCGGGTTGCTAATGTTAGGGTGCCTCCCCCTAAGGCATAGGTTGGAGGTTGGCCAATGCCTCCCTCATGAGCTACTTGTGGGAAGAATCTGGGTGTATGCTTTGGGTGTGGTGATAAGAACTACAAGATTTTTGATTTTCTGAGATTGCTTAGAGGGGTCAAGGTAAAGTGCATCAAGGTGTTCAAGTCTAGCAAAGAGCTCCACAAGGTGATGCCCCGAGAAACAACAGGTTGTATGCTCTTCATGCTTGTCAGGAAGTGGAGGAAGCTCCAACTGTTGTGATTGGTATGTGTAAAGTCTTTGATTTTGA
>JAPFFP010093332.1:0-20606 GCA_026153255.1 Solanum medicagineum
TTGACTCTTGAATGTTTTATGATTATCCAAGGCTTCCCTTAGTCCCGTTTCCCAACTTTATGTCTCTTGTTGATGATATTTTGCTTCCGCGACCAAGGATGTGCGATTGATATGCAAAGAGGCTTGTTTGGGGTTCCTTCAAGTTCCCCATCCGTCGTGTCACGTCTAGGCCCTAGGCTTGGGTTGTGACAATTTGAGACTTATTTCTCACCATCATTATTTTATATTTCACCTATAACTTCACATAAAAATTTATTTAAAAAACATCCCAAGGTCAAAGTAAGGATTTCTCAAGGCTTAAATTTTGTATACCATCACAATAGTTGCTAAATTGAGCTTCTTCCATTCTTTTAGTTTCAAGTTGATCTTTTGCAACAAGCTTTAGCCAAGAAAATTAGTAAGTTTTTTCTACTTAAGGTAAGATTTAAACTCCTCATCACATGCAAAGCTTATGAGAGAATTAAAAGTAAACAACTACTCATCTAGGGAACCAGATTCCTATGCTGCAAATAGTGAAGTAAAGAACTCAAGATTATTCTTTGATAAAGTCTCTTGCTCAAGGAAATAAAAATAATGACCTATTGAAATAGGATTTTACCATCCAACTATTACCAACTTCAAGAGTGATTACAAATTTCAACTCTGTAATTTGAGAGACTAACTCTAGTACCTCAAACTTAGCCATTAACGCTAATTGTTCTAACCATACTCCAGGATTTCAAAATCATTTCTTGTCACAAAGCTCAGTCATACAACTACTGATGAGTCTAGGGTTGGGACTCATTTTTGTCTTCAAATGTGTGAAATATTGTCCTCAATGCATGATTTTCTCTTGGAAACCAAACAGTTTTTTAAATACTAGGTTTAGTGAACAAGATGTGATCAAGACCAATTGTTAAAAAAATAAAGCAAAGTGAGCAAAAATACATAAAAAGCGAGCAAAATAGGTATTGCCCAAGTACTTCGGTGCATCATTGAAGGGCACAGTAATCTCCTAACTTATATATTTCAAACCCCAAGACTTGGTGCAAGGTCAGTGGTGAAAAAGTACTTCGGTGCATCATCGAAGCATGATCGGCGAATAAAGCTAAGCCTGCCTAAATTTACAATACTTGACTAGCTTCAAGTTGAAACATGTGTTGCCAGTGGCCAGCAAGGTATGCACTTGGTGCATCATCGAGTGAAGTTGGCGGCTAGAAGTTGATAGCTGACAGTAATAGTGTCCAAGCGAAAAAATCAAACCTTGAGGTGGTTCAACTCGGCGAAGGTCGTCACAAGTTGGCGTATTGCCGAACATAGTCGAAGCCTGACTAACCCTGCCAATTGGTGATCTGAAGTACAATTAAGATTTTTCGACAAGGAGTATAAGTAGAAAAATGTGCAAAAAAGGTGACACATATACATGAAACGCCCCAAAAACGCCTCAAAAATATGCTTCAAAAATGCCCGTAATCATAATTTCCATATATCTCAAAATTCATGCGTGATATCAAAAATTCGACTTCATTTTTTTGATAAAGTGGAAAAAATTGAGTAGAGAATGGATATAACCCGGATTTTAGAAGATCCATAGCAAAAATTAATTTTCATGAAATTTTTTAAGACAAAAGGTGTCCACGATGGCTCCACGACACAGACCTATCGCGGAGCTGTGTTTTCACTTCCTTATTTTTTTTGTTTCAGCCTAAGGGATTGGGGTTAGGGTCCCTATGCCACCCATGCTTAAAAACACTTATACTTAGCCATTTATCAACTCTATATCACTCAAGACTCTCTCAAAATCCTCTCCAAGACTTAACCAAATATTTCATCCAAATTCAAGTGTCTCAAGCTAAATTCCAGATCTCAAGAACTCCATTCAAGCTTCAAGTCTCCTTCAAGTCTACATCAAGAAAACCTAAGTTTGAGGTATGTAGGTTTGATCCATTGGGTCCTTTCACCGATGGAGCTCAATCTCCATTTTTTTGAAAAATTGCATGTTTTCAAGTTGAATTATCTATGGGTATCTTCTATTGTCGATTATGGGTATAAATTATGTTGGGGTTTTATGAAATGTTGATTTATTATACATGACTATCTATTTCAAGCTTGTACTATGAATGAGTTTTGTTTATTGAGACTATGCATGTTTTGAGGTTATGAAACTATGATCTATTATGAGATTTGTTGATGAATTTCAAGGTATTCTATATGAGGGTTTTACTAAATATTGGTGGATTAATTTGCATTGAGTTTTCTCATATTATTACACTCTTGAATTGCATGATTTTGAACAAGCATTATATACCCACCAAGTGTTTGATATAATGTCTTGACAAGAATTTTTAGAGTTATTGATGATCTATGCATGATTTATGAGTTAAGTGACTTTATGATGATTTTGGGCTTTCAAAAATATATTGAGTTCATGAAAATGTCTATGATGTTGTAAATACCGGATTAAGTCCCTTTTCAAAGATTTTATCTCTTATTGGCGTTTGATGTTATGCAAGGATAATGTTTCATGAAGATCTATTTTTATGTTTTAAAGTTAGAGTCACCATTAGAGGTCAAGGATGTTTTGGAGCTAGAAATGTCATGTTTGTTTCTTACTAACTGCTAAAGTGTGATTATTTTAATTATTCTGTGGGATTAGGCGTTAGTACCGATGGATAGAGGGTTTTGCTCTCTTTCCTCAATCTATGTGCCAACATAGGAGTATACTTTACCTTTGCTTTAATAGTGGATCCATTTAGTGCACTTTCTCTTGAAATTCTTCTGTAAATGGGATGGGCTCCCATTAGGCAAAGTTTCTCATGAAATCCTTTTCGAAATGATACGGGCTCCCATAAGGAAGGTTACTTCTCTGAAATGGGGCGGGCTCCCATAAGGTGAAGTATGATTTACCTTGGCAAGTAGACCACCTCTTTACCGATGAGGGGTAATCATCGGGATTCTAAGTTGTAGCTTGTTTGGTCTTATTCTTTGTCGGTTGATGTCTCTTCCCACACATGTATTATGTCCTATGCAAGTCGATGATTTATAAGTATGTTTTACTTCAAGCATTGATGATGCATGTTGTATTGGGGCTATGCCTATCTATTGCCTATTACTACGCATTTTGACTATATTGGCTTACGTTTGTTGCATTTATTCTACATATTTAGTACATTCAAATGCACTAACACATACATTATGCCTACATGATATCACCATGTAGGGACTGGAGCTCCTCATTATCATCCTCCACAGGAGCTCCTCATTATCATCCCCACATGTACATATGCTTTGGATTTATTGTGAAAAATTGAGGTTGGAGTTGAATTGGAGCCAAGAGGAGTTGAAATTGCACAAAATAATACTTGACAGCAGTTACACTCCACGATTGCGGACTTTGGGTCTGCGATCATGGAGTTGTGGCATGCAGACAAGTGCGAACGCGCTAAGCCCAGGCGCAAAGGTGGACCACAAGGAAACGCAACCTCTATGATTGTGGAATACTGAGCGCGACTGCGAAATATTGCAGTGAGCAACATCGGGGCAACTCTGGAATTTCACCATTTTCAGTCCCATAATCACATATACATGCACTCTCAACCCTTATTCTTAATACAAAGAATACTCTAGAATCTGAGAATAGAATTCATACACTCTTGAAGAATAAAAACACACCTTAGTATAGATTTTAGTTTAGGTTGAGGACTTAGAATAAGTTTTCTACAAATTCTTGAGTGGATTGAAAAGTGTGGGCTTCACTTGTATTTATCTTTGACTCACTCTTTCTTCCTTGTTCTTGAATTCTTAATTTGTAAATTTAATTGAGCTTGGATGTTAATTTGTATATGGGTTTTGATTATTTCTCTTGCTCTCATGCTTAGTTGATAATTTACTTCCAAAATCAAGGGTTTCTCCTAAATTGCTTTGATTGTTTGAATTGATTTTATGAGTTCATCCATATCTTCATGTATAACTTTAGATTTGAGGTCACAAACTTGAATCTAGGTTAGACCTTCAATTATTGCTCTAGCAAGTGTAGTTAAAGTGGAGGGTTGCATGATAGTCATGGGTTTATGTGTTTAGAGAGCCTCAAAAGGGACTCAATGGCTAAGGTCTTGGGAGTTTTGCTTTAAGGTTCTCAAGCCAATCGTGTCTTTGAGTAGCTCGCTTTAGATCCCATAGTTGACTTTTGCAAAATATTGCCTTCCTCCTAACTGAGGGGTGACTACAAGTAACCTAGCCTACCCATAGAGTTAATTTGATGCTAAGTGTGATGGATCGATTAAGCATTGATTGTTTTCTATATTCCTTATCCTTGCTCCCTTACTTAATCAATCCTTACCCAATAATATCTTAGGAGTAGTTTTTAGCTTAGTTTTACCCCCATTTAGTTAGGATCTTGCTTGGTATTTGCTTGTCGAGTCAAAATCGAGTAGTCATAGGTCATTGCTCTACTCAATCGCTGATGCATTGTTTCCTATGGGATATGACCCCAATGACTAAAGTTGGGTTATTATGCTAATGATAGCGGCCCCTGCTTTCTTTGAGTAGCTGGGTTGAGCAATATAAAAAATGGCGTCGTTATCAAGGAACCATAGGCATATTGAGTTGATTTAGGACTTGTAGTTTACTATTTTTAATTTGATTAACCATAGGCATATTGAGTTGATTTAGGACTTGTAGTTTACTACTTTTAATTTGTTTTCCTTGTTTTTTCTTTTTGTTATATGGCTAATTTGGATGAAAGTTTGCTTGATGATTATAAGCCCTTTTTCTATCTCCTTCGGAGTATTGCACTTCGTGGTGAGAAAATGGTGTTAAGGTTGTGAATGATGATGAGAATGTTGTGAGTTAAGATTGGATCGCGGACTTGATTCTTAGACTTTCCAAAGAAGTAGCTCAATGACACCAATTTTTCAACATGAGGATGATCTCAAGAGCTTGCTTGTTGCTAGAAGTAATGAGTTGGACCATTTGGAATGGGAAGTTAATGTTTTAGAGGTCAACTTGAAGCTAAGTAATGAAGTAAGTGAGGCCCCCAGCTCAAAGGTGATCAACTATGGGTTGGCGTCTCAAGGAGAAGGAGTGAGGCTTGATGTGGAAGAGATATGGTGTCAATGCAAGTTATCTAGTCCAATAATCATCCAAGAGGCCACAATTGAGGAAATGATACTAAAGTTGCAAGAACAAGCCATGGAAATCTTAAATGGCAACTTTAGTTCTTTTGAAGTTGGGAGTGTTGCCTACTTAGAGGCCACAAAATGTGAAGTTCAATTTGAAGAAGGCCTCTTGACACTCCCATGTCTACCCAAGGAACCTATAAGGAAAGTTGATGATAAGTTGGGTAGACAATTCAAGAGAAATCGGTGGAAAATGTTGATGGTCTCTCATTACCCTCCTCATGAGCTCAAATGGCAAATTATCTTAAAATTATGGAAAAGATTCATTGCCTCAAACTCAAAACACAAATGGGCGGTGAATCAAATTTTGTTCACATTTTAGTAAATTCTTGTGTTTTAAATTTTTAGAATAGCTTCTTGATTTTTTTTTTTGATTTTTAGCTAACCCTCACAATTTTCATGTCTTTTGTAGTGGTTTCATATAGGTTTTTGAGTTAAAGAAATGGGTGGAAACAATAACAAGAATTGCAAAAGCATGAAACTGGGCCATTTTGACCGCATTGTAGGGGCCAGGCATCGCCCATTGCGTAAGAGCGGATCGTCCAAAGTCGTAGAGAATCAGCCCAGGTCTGGCACCTAATTGATGTCTGCGAAGGCGGTCAAATGTCCGCCATCACGGAGTGCACAAAGCCAAGAAGATCTTAAGTGCTTCCCTCTTCATCATTTTTGGTTCTTTACTCAAAGGCATGTTCTCCCTACCCTTTCTCCATTCTTCTTCATCAACAAAAATTGTGCAGCCATGAAAATGGCTTGATCAGTGGTATACGTCAAATATGCTGAATTCCTTATATTGTGATGTCACACTGTTATGGTCATGCTCTTTTTCTTCATGTTTGTTTTCTGGGATGTATGTGTATTACTGTGGTGTCACTTGTCTGGGCCTTTCTAGAGCGAATTCTTATGCGTAAATGTTGAAATTTGACATGAATTGATGTGGTTAATGATTGAGTGTTGCTTGGGTAGTGTTTGTATATTGTTGGGGTTAGATATGGTGGTGTAATTTTGTCAAATCGATGCTATGAATGTATGCCCACCATATGGTCGACAAAATTCCCTTGTGAAATTTGAGGAAGGTAACTAATATTCTCCGTGAATGCGGACGCTATGTCGCGATCGCATTGATCCTAGAAATTCTTAGCTATCTATAAACATGGATAACTTCCTGCGAATGTAGAAGACTAGGGTGACTAGATCTCTGCTATCATGGCAGTGTGCCTATGATCGTAGAGTGGTTGGCTATTGTTCAAAAACAGCATAATTCACTACCTGATCTAAACTTCTTCCAATCAATTCTCTTGGCTTACAAATTTCCTAATGCATGGTTCAACTATCTATAAGATGTTTTTGTCGTGTTGGCTTTGCAATACAGGTTTGATTGGTCGAAAATGGATCCTGACATCATACTTCATGGGGCCAAAATTGCCTTAGAAGGAGAAGAAGCTGCCTACTTTGATCAAAGCTGATTCCTCTCAGCCTAATGTGCCCAAATATAATGATACTTGGGTGGGACTGTGATTAGAGGGAGAGATATTTTCTTGGACAAAGTAGATCAAAGATGCCAGAGTTCTTTGGCCAGTTACAGGCTTTCGGTTGGCTATGCTTTGCTGATGAACCTATCAAATCCAACCACACCATAGTTGGTGAGTTCTATGTCAATTGGATACTAATTTTGAGGAGTAGAAGGCTACCATGATCTGAGGAGTGAGAGTTGATTTCAGCCCAGTGATTATCAATGCTATCTATTGGCTGCCAGATGCTGTCAATCGGGTGTATAAATAGAGATATTAAGAGTTAGATGCTCAGTGGTTGGTAGACATGTTGCATGATGGAGTTCCTCAGGAGTGACTCACTTAACATAGAGGCATTGACACACATGAGTTCATCGTGGAAGCTAGATATTAGCTTTCCATCATTTGTGCTTGGATCATTCTCTTTACACATGACACATAGGTGACTTTGGATTGTGTACATGTAATTGTCACTCTCTTGGACGGTCTTCATGTTAATGTGGGACAGATTATAGTGGATCAGATTGCAAAAGTGGCCAAGGGAGGGCCAAGAGCTTAGGGTACCCCTCACTGATTTCTAGATTATGCTATGAGGCAGGGGTGTGTGTCCTACGCCGGCCAAAAATATCTATCCACTGAAGAAAAGAGGAGTCCTAGGGGATATAAAAAGAGATGATCTATGTTCTAGATTCCTCTTTTGGCGATTCATAGAGCCAGGATTTGAGGTAGGGGGTCTACTTTAGGAGCTTCAGGTCCTTTAGTTTCTTGAGGACCAGTTCAGTTTGGTCCTCCTACTATGAGATCCTTGTCCTCTCAGATTCATGGAATGGATGACCAGATCAGGCAGCTAGTAGCAGGTCTTCTTACGGGACCACTAGGAGCTGCAACAGATGATCAGCCTACACTTGCATCGATTGCAGCCGCTTAGAGAGCTATGAGTGACCGGCTTGAGGAAATGAGCCGAAGGAAAGGAAAGATAGAGCGGAGGCAGAAGAAGTTCAAAAATATGAGAAGAAGAAGAGCAGATTCCTGAACAAGATGATGGACGAATTGAGGCAGTTGTGCGGGTCCAGTTCTTCAGAACTTGATGATGAGTTAACTATTTCTTCGGGCTCAAGTGTCGAGTGATCATCTCAGGGAGTCCCTCGTATTCTCTTCTACTTTGTGATTGTGCTGTGAGGACACAACACCATATTTACTTGGGGTGCACTTATAACTTGATTTTGATTATGACTCTTGGTTTCTATCTTGTATACTCTAGATTTGTTAGTACTTATAGACTCTTTTTGTTTTTTATTGATGATATGCCCTTGTCAGGACTTGATATATGTTAATTATGGTATGTCCTTGTCGGGCTTGTGTATATTGTGTTTGGATATAGTTGTTTCAGTAGATTTGGTAGCTTCTTATTTTTTTAGTTTTAATAGTGTGTATAATCGATGGTTCTCGATGATAGATTGAGTGAGGACATTCTTAAGGGAAAATTGTCGATTAGGTGTGTGAGTACATGAGTAGAATATGGTCTTTGGTGAAGTTTGAGTAGTCATTTACTCTTGTTGGAGTTATACATTGGATTATGACTTGTGTGGTACTAGTATATTTAGTCAAGTGTTGTGGATTGTGAAAAATAGACTTACTCCTCTAATTTTTTAAAGTTAAATGGTTTTGGGATGCTTTTGAGACAAAACTTTGACTCTTTTGGTGACTCTTACTTGTTAGATAGATGTATTTGATAAATGAGTCTCTTGTACTTTACGAGAGTTATATTGATCTCTTCTAGTTTAATTTGCATGTGTGTGTTGTGAGTTTTTGTTTTGTCCCTTGTGTGCACTTGTGTCACCTAGAACTTACCTTGTTGGTCTTGATAGACTTTGGTTAAAAAATGATCTTAGTCATTCTTTGGTGTGAATTGAGTCCACTTAGACTAAATAGCCACCAAATGCATTAACTTTATCCCTAGTGTCCCTTTTGAGCATAATCCTTTCTATTGACAACCTTGATTATAAGACTTACACCTTTTTGAAAAGATATCCCTCTTTTGAACCCTTATCCCTCCTTGAGTATTACATGTTTGTGACACTTGAGGCTTTAAGCCTAAGTTGGGGATGATGTATGTGAAAAGACCCCAAAAAGTGCCCAAAAATATGCCTCGAAAGTGTCCGAAATCGTAATTTTTGTATATCTCAAAATCCGTGCATGATATTGAAAATCCGACTACCTATTCTTGTTCAAGGGGTCAAATTGAGTGGGGAATGGGTCTATCCCTGATTTAAGAGAAACAGTAGAAAAATTTGAAAATTGCAAAAATGCAATTTCCAGTGACAATCCGCGTCCCTGGCACGATGCACCAAGGGCAAGCTACTGTGTATTTTTGTGCACTATTTTTCTATCTCGATCCAAGACTTTTGGGTCTTGGGCCTAAGTATTCCCATGCATGAAAGTACCTATACTTAGCCTTATTTCACCCTCATATCATTCAAGACATTCCCAAATACTCTCTCAAACACTTAGACAATATTTCATCTCCAAATTTCAAGTCCAAAAACTCATCCAGATCTTAAGGTTCTCATTCAATCTTCAAGTCTCCATCTCCAATCTTCTTCAAGAATTCTCCAAAGTCAAGGTAAGTGGGTTTCTTTCATAGGTTCCTTTCACCCATGATGCCCAAGCTTTCTTTTACCTAAAACAGCATGACTTAAAGTTGATTTACTCATGGGTCTTGCTTATTATGAATTTCACTGCACACTATGTTGGGGTTTCATAAAATTGTGATTGTTTTAGCATATTTTGAGCTATGAATCTATGTTTTATTGTGAGATTTGATGAAGGATTTTGATGTATATTGATTGAATGTGTTACCAAGTATCTATTGATGGTTTTACATTGGATTTTCTAGCATGAGTCTACTCTTAAAATGCATGATTTTACACTAGCACTACACACCCGCCAAGTGTTTGATAAAATGTTTGGGTTATGATTTCTTGAGGAATTGAAGGTCTAATGCATGTCTTGTGAGTTGAATGACTTTATGATGATGAAAGGAATATATATATACAATATTATCTCTATAGTGTTGGGAATTGACCAAGCCTCACTCGGGAGGTTGTAGGCTCGAGTAACCTTGTTGAGGAGTTTTACCTTGATTGCCTTGCTCGGGAGGTGTAGGCCCGTGCAACCATGTCAACGGGTTTGTACCTTGATAACCATGTTGAAGGGTTTGTACTTCATCAACCATGTCCAGCGTTTTGTACCTCATCAACCATGTTGAGGGGTTTGTACCTTATCAACCAATTGAGGGGTTTGTACCTTATTTACCTCTCTAAGGGGGTAGTACGCCTTGGATATGCATTAATAATGGTCACTCCTTACACATGTATTATGTTCTTTACAAGTATGGTTTACTACAAGCATCTTTCATGCATGCCATATTGTTATATGTTACTCATTGCTTATGCTTATGCATTTCGATTATGTTACTTATCTCTTGTTGCATTGCATCCTACATACTTAGTACATTCAAACATACTAACGCATACTCTAAGCCTACATAATATCATCATGTAGGAACCAAAGCCCCACTCGAGCATCCTCCTCCACGTGGCTATTACGATTTCTCCCAAGCTTGGTGGTGAGTCCTCTATTCCGTGGACAATGTTTATGATCTCATGCTATGTTCTAGGACTATCTTTCTTTTATGTATGTCTTGACTATGAGGGTGAGCCCAATTGCTTGTCTTGGCCCCCGCTAAGTTGTATGGTTAGAAGTGTTGTTGGACATGTTATGTATCTATCCTATGAGCCTTGACTCTCTTGTTCTTGATATTTATCTTGTGAAGCTTCCCCTTAGTCCCTTTTGCCCTAATTTCTAATCTATTATGTCATTTACTTGCTTTCGCAATCAATGATGTGTAATGATATTTCAAGAGGCTTGCTTGGGGTACCTCCAGGTTCCCCACGCAGCGTGTCACGTCTAGGCCCTAGGTTTGGGTCGTGAAAAACTTTGTATCAGAGCTCTAGGTTGTTAATCGTCCTCAGCATCCAACATACCCCGTCGATTATAGTGTTATTCATGGTTATGTTGTGTGCCACAATAATGAGTAGGAGGCTATGAGACGTTTTAGAAAATGTTTCCCTTCTTCTTACTCTATGTCATGCTATAGAAGTTAAGATAAGTTTTCCCCCCTAACGATTGTTCTTTGCTATGTTAGACCATGCCTAACACAAGAGAAAGAAGAGCCTGCATACCCGAGGAACAACTTGCTCATGGTGAGCTCCGAAATGCTCTCACTTTGCTTGCACAAATTGTGGCTAACCAATCCAACCAAGGGGCCCAAGCACCTCATCCTCCTGCACTAGCATCTCAGGTGAGAGACTTCAGGAGGATGAATCCCCTGGAATTCTATGGGTCAAAGGTGAACGAGGACATCAAGAGTTCATTGATGAGGTCTACAAGATTTTGGCTATCATTAGTGTGAGGTCAGAAGATAAGGTGGAGTTGGCAGCCTACCAACTCAAAGGGGCAACACAAATATGATACAATCAATGGAAGGAGGAGAATGGGGGTCAACAATGTGGCAATTTGGGAGGAGTGCAAGGCGGCTTTTATTAATCGGTTCTTCCCTCTTGAGCTTAGGGAAGCCAAATTGGTGGAATTTATGAATTTGAGACAAGGGTCGATGAGTGTGAGGGAGTACACCCTCAAGTTCAACAAACTTTCAAATATGCCCCACACTTGGTTGGTCTAGGATGAATAAATTTGTGATGGGTGTCTCCGATTTGGTAAGTGAAGAACGCCTGTCCGCTATGTTGATTAGCGACATGGACTTGTCCCATTTGATGACCTATGACAAACAAATGGAGGAGGAAAAGTTGAGGAAGAGGAGGAGTGATGAGGCCAAGAGGGCCCATTTTGATGGTAAATTCCAAAGTCGAAAGGGTGGCTGGTTCCATCAAGGCCAAGGGTCTTCTCATGCATTTCATAAGAGAGTTGTCAATGACTTTCCAAGGGCCCAAGGCGTTGGGGGTGTGGTTCCTAATGGAGGGTGTCCGAAATGTGGTAAGGATCATAATGGCCCATGCTTGAGGGATAGTAATGCTTGTTATGGTTGTGTGGAAGTTGGGCATAAGGGGTTGAATTGCCCTCGAAATCGTAACAAGGGTAAGGAGGTTCGTCCACAAGGTGCTAATACGGTTCCTTTGGGAGCGTTGGTTAATTAGCTGGTGCCCCAAGGCACAATCGATTTTATGCTTTGCATGGTAGGCAAAGGCTTGATGAGGTGCCCAATGTCGTCATCGGTATGTTGAAAATCTATGATTGTGATGTGTATGAATTGATTGATCCGGGTGCCACTCTTTCATTTGTTACCCCATTTGTTGCCAAAAAGTTCCATGTTGAGCCCAAATTGTTGTGTAAGTCATATGAGGTGTATACTCCTATTGGTGCATCTATTGTTGCTAGAAAGGTGTATAGAAATTGTCCCGTTTGCATTTTCCATAAAAATTTTCCTTGCGATCTTGTGGAGTTATATATAGTTAATTTTGATGTCATTCTTAGGATGGATTAGTTGTATGTATACTATGCCTCTATTGATTGTAGAACCCGTAGGGTCAAATTCCAATTCCTAAATGAACCCGTCCTTGAGTGGGAGAGTCATGATGTGGTGGTCAAGGGTAGGTTCATCTCTTGCATTAAAGCCTGTAAGTTGATCTCTAAGGGGTGTCTTTATCATCTTGTGAGGGTTAGGGATGTGGAGTCCAAGGTCCTTCCCATAGAGTTGGTTCCGGTTGTAAATGAGTTTCTTGATGTCTTTCTAAATGACCTTCTCCGTGTTCCTCCCAAAAGGGAAATAGATGTTGGTATAGACCTCCTCCCGATACTCAAGCCATTTCGATTCCCCCTTACCGTATGGCCCCAGCGGAGTTA
Source organism: Solanum medicagineum (assembly GCA_026153255.1). Taxonomy (NCBI): domain Eukaryota; kingdom Viridiplantae; phylum Streptophyta; class Magnoliopsida; order Solanales; family Solanaceae; genus Solanum; species Solanum medicagineum. The sequence goes on from JAPFFP010093332.1 coordinate 12,587, forward strand.
AAGGAGTTGACGGAAAAATTGAGTGACTTATTGGAGAAGGATTTTATTAGGCCTAGCCAATCACCTTGGGGTACACCGGTGTTCTTTGTGAAGAAGAAGAATGGATCTCTTAGAATGTGTATTGACTGCCGGCAACTTAATAGGGTCACCATCAAGAATAGGTATCCTCTTCTAAGAATTGATGATTTGTTTGACCAATTGCAAGGGGCTAGCCAATTCTCTATGATTGATCTTCGTTCCAGGCATTCACTGTATTATATTCCTAAGACAGCCTTTCGGAGTTAGTATGGGCATTATGAGTTTGTTGTGATGTCTTTTGGGTTGACCAATAAACTAGCTATCTTCATGGATCTTATGAATAGGGTCTTTAAACCCTACCTTGATTCGTTAGTTATGGTCTTCATTGATGATATTTTGATTTATTCACATAGTGAGGAGGAGTATAGGGGTAATTTGAGGGTAGGGTTGCAAAGATTGAGGGAAAAGAGGTTGAATGCTAAATATGAGAAGTGTGAATTTTGGTTGAATGAACTTGCCTTTCTAGGTCATGTAGTGTTGGGGGAAGGTATTAAGGTGGATCACAAAAAGACGGATGTGATTAGAAATTGGCCTAGACCATTGACCCCATTGGATATTAGGAGATTCTTGGGCTTGGCGGGTTACTATTAGAGGTTCATTAGTGGGTTCTTCTCTATTGCTTATCCCATGAAAAAATTGACCCAAAAGAAGGCTAAGTTTGTGTAGACTGATTTGTGAAAAGAGCTTCCAAACCTTGAAAGATAAGCTTGTGTCCGCTCCTATATTGTCACTACCGGAAGGGCTAGAAGGATTTGTTGTGTATTGTGATGCTTCTCGAGTTGGTTTGGGTTGTGTTCTAATGCAAAATGGTATGGTCATAGCCTATGCTTCTAGGCAACTCAAAGTGCATGAAAAGAACTATCCTACCCATGATCTTGAGCTAGCCGCCATGGTATTTGCATTAAAGATATCGCATCATTATTTGTAAAGGGTGCATGTTGATGTGTTCACCGATCATAAGAGACTCCAATATGTCTTCACTCAAAAAATCTCAACTTGAGACAAAGAAGTTGGTTAGAACTTCTTAAGGATTATGATATGAGCATGCACTATCATCCCGGTAAGGCTAATGTGGTGGCGGATGCTTTGAGTATGGTGTTGATGGGTAGCCTAGCACATATTGATGATGGTGGCAAAAGGGTGGATAGGGAGGTCCACCGGTTGGCTAGATTGGGGGTTAAGTTGGAAAAGGTTGATAATGGGTTTATTGTTTTTGTTGATGGTTCTAAATCTTTATTGGTTGAGGAGGTGAAAGATAAGCAAGATCTTTAGCCCACTTTGTTGGAACTGAAGGCATTGGTAAAAGATGGTAAGGTGGAGGTTTTCTCCCAAGGGGAGATAGTGCCCTTAGGTACCAAGGTAGGTTGTGTGTACCTTATGTTGATGGCTTGAGGGAAAAGATTCTTGATGAGTCTTATGGTTCTTCTTACTCTGTTCACCCCGGGTCTACTAAGATGTATAGAGATTTGAGAGAGGTATATTGGTGTGGAGGCATGAAGAGGGACATTGCCAAATTTGTTTTCGGTTGTCATAGTTGCCTACAAGTCAAAGCCAAACACCAAAGGTCGGGCGGCTTAACCCAAGGCATAGAGATTCCTACTTGGAAGTGGGAAGAGATTAACATGAACTTTGTGGTTGGATTGCCCAAGACTAGAAAGAGTTTTGATTCCATTTGGGTTGTGGTTGATAGGATGACAAAATCGGCTCACGTTCTACCAGTTAAGACTACATATGGGGCTGAAGATTATGCTAAACTGTACATTCATTAGCTGGTGAGATTGCATGGGGTGCCCTTTTCTATCATATCGGATCATGGTGCTCAATTTACTTCACACTTTTGGAGGTCCTTCCAAAGGGGTCTTGGTACAAGAGTTAAACTTAGTATGGCCTCCCACCCTCAAACGGATGGCCAAGCCGAAAGAACTATCCAAACTCTTGAGGACATTCTTAGGTCTTGTGTATTGGAGTTTACGGGTAGTTGGGATGATCATCTCCCATTGGTTGAGTTCGCTTATAACAATAGCTATCATTCTAGCATCGGTATGGCTCCTTTTGAGGCTCTCTATGGTAGATGTTGTAGATCACCGATTGGGTGGTTTGAGGTTGGTGTGGTGGCTTGGTGGGACTAGATCTAGTTATAGAGGCTCTTGAGAAGGTTAGGATGATTAGAGAAAGGTTGAAGATAACCCAAAGTCGCCAAAGGTCTTATGTCAATGTGAGAAGTAGGAATCTTGAATTCCAAGTTAGTGATTAGGTTTATTTAAAGGTTTCACCCATGAAGGGTGTGGTTCATTTTGGTAAGAATGGTAAGAGAAGCCCTAGATATATGGGTCCTTATAGCGTGATGAGAAAGATTGGTAAGGTGGCCTATGAGTTGGAATTGCCTAGTGAAATTGAATTGGTTCATCTGACATTCCATGTTTCTATGTTGAGGAAGTGTGTGAGTGATCCTAATGCTATTGTGCCTCTTGATATTATGAGGGTAGTTGAAGACAACTTGACATATGAAGAAGTTCTAGTAGAGATCTTGGATAGACAAGTGAAGAGGTTAAGGTATGAGGATGTTGCGTCCGTTAAGGTCCTTTGGAGGAATCAACAAGTCGAAAGTGCTACATGATAGGCCGAAGCGGACATGAATAAATGATATCCTTATCTCTTCCATTCTACTCAATATTAAGGTACTAATTTTGAGTCTTCTATGTGATTTCATGTCTCATGTTCCAGCCCCTAAGTCACTTGCATGGATTTATGTTTGTATTGACAAAGTTTATGGTGATTTTACACTTACGTTGAGATTTTAAAAATGATGTTTTAAGTGTGTTATTGCATTCTTGTTGGGGCTGATTTCTTTACGAATACTCTTCTCATATATTTTTCTTTAACATTTGGGGACGAATGTTCCCAAGGGGAAGATATTGAAACGACCCTAAAAAGTGTCCGAAAATGTGCCTCAGAAGTGCCCGAAATCGTAATTTCCATATATCTCAAAAAATTCAGGCGTGATATCAAAACTCTGACTTCATATTCTTGTTCAGGGGGTCAAATTGAGTGAGAAATGGGTCTAACTCCAATTTAAGAGTGATCGTAGCAAAATTTGAAAATCGCAAAAATGCGATTTCTAGTGACGATCCGTGCCCCTGGCGCAACGCTCCAAGGACGTGCTACTATGTAATTTTGTGCAATGTTTTTCTATCTCAGTCCAAGTCTTTTGGGTATTGGGCCTAAGTGTTCCCACGCGTGAAAGTACCTATACTTAGCCTTATTTCACCCTCATATCATTCATTCAAGACATTCTCAAATACTCTCTCAAACACTTAGACAATATTTCATCTCCAAATTTCAAGTCCCAAAACTCATCTGGATCTTAAGGTTCTCATTCAAGCTTCAAGTCTCCATCTCCAATCTTCTTCAAGGATTCTCAAAACTTCAAGGTATGGGGTTTCTTTCATGGGTTCCTTTCACCCATGTTGCCCAAGCTTTCTTTTACCTAAAATTGCATGATTTAAAGTTGATTTACTTATGGGTCTTGCTTATTATGAATTTCACTGCACATTATGTTGGGGTTTCATAAAATTGTGATTGTTTTAACATGTTTGAGTTATGAATATAAGGTCTATTGTGTGATTTGATGAAGGATTTTGATGTATATTTCTTGAAGGTGTTACCAAGTATCTATTGATGGTTTTACATTAGATTCTAGCATGACTCCACTCTTAAAATGCATGGTCTTACACTAGCACTACACACTCGCCAAGTGTTTGATAAAATGTCCAGGTTATGATTTCTTGAGGAATTGAAGGTCTAAAACATGTATTGTGAGTTGAATGACTTTATGATGATGAAAGGAATGTATGTATACGATATTACCTCTATAGTGGTGGGAATTGACCAATCCTCACTCGGAAGGTTGTAGGCCCGGGTAACCTTGTTGAGGGGTTTGTACCTAGATCGCCTCGCTTGGGAGGTGGTAGGCCCATGCAACCATGTCGAGGGGTTCGTACCTTGATAATCATGTTGAGGGGTTTGTACTTCATCAACCATGTTGGGGGTTTGTACCTCATTAACCATGTTGAGGGGTTTGTACCCCATCAACTAATTGAGAAGTTTGTACCTCATTCGCCTCTCCAAGGGGGTGGTAGGCCTTGGATATGCACTAATAATGGTCACTCCTTACACATATATTATGTTCTTTACAAGTATGGTTTACTACAAGCATCTTTCATGCATGCCATATTGTTATATGTTACTCATTGCTTATACTTATGCATTTCGATTATGTTACTTATCTCTTGTTGCATTGCATCCTACATACTTAGTACATTCAAACATACTAACGCATACTCTATGCCTACATGATATCACCAAATAGAAACCGAAGCCCCACTTGAGCATCCTCCTCCACATTGCTATTACGATTTCTCCCAAGCTTGGTGGTGAGTCCTCCATTCCGTGGACAATGTTTATGATCTCATGCTATGTTCTAGGACTATCTTTCTTTTATGTATGTATTGACTATAAAGGTGAGCCCAGTTGCTTGTCTTGGCCCCCGCTAAGTTCTATGGTTAGAAGTGTTGTTGGACATGTTATGTATCTATGCTATGAGCCTTGACTCTCTTGTTCTTGATATTTATGTTGTGAAGCTTCCCCTTAGTCCCTTTTGCCCTTATTTCTAATCTATTATGTCATTTACTAGCTTCCGCGACCAATGATGTGTAATGATATGTTAAGAAGCTTGCTTGGGGTCCCTTCGGGTTCCTCATTTGTCGTGTCACGTCTAGACCCTAGGCTTGGGTCATGACAGTAGGAGAAAAAGGAAGGGTGTCTACCGCTTGGAGGCTTGCTAAAAGAGAAAGAAAAGATGAATGGAGGAGTGAAAAGAAAAAAAAAGTGCTTTCAAAATGAAAAGAAACTGGAGAAAAAGTGCTTGAATGAAAAAAATCCTCCAAAATATTGAAAATGGTTGCAAGCGGGGCACCAAAGTGAAAAAGAAGGGTTAAATATGCATTGGTGTGAAATACGAAAAAGAAAAGTGAAAATGTGGAAAAGATGAATGTTTTATGAGGGGCTTAAGGAGGATTAGTCACTGTTGTCCAAATTGTATCCTACCTTACTCCTAAGCCTACATTACAAGCCTAAAAAGCCTTTGAGATTTCCAACCAAATGAAATTGAGCCAATGTTGATTGAAAACAGAGGCAGGCCTATGGTGTGACATTTGTGTACACAAGATGTTCTTTTGTTGAGTGTGAGTGTTTGAGTCCTTGTCCTTTGTTTATTGTATATACTTGTATGTGTTTTGGGGACTTTCTTTCTTTTTGTGAGGACATGCAAATGGACATGGATTAAAGATATTGATGCTTTTCTAAGTTTGAGTCAAGTGGAACTTATTAGTGACTCGGAGTTTGAGTCACTCCTTGAGAATTTGTGTTGTCACTTGGTCATCCCTAGAAGTATGCTTTGAATTGAAAAAGATGCTTTTGCAAAGTGAGGGAGTTAATTGATAGGTATCCACATATTTGTGCTAATTATTGGCACCAACCATTATTACGATCATAATTTAATTATTTTAAAAGTGAGTTGGGATTGTGTGCTTAAATTACTAGCCTCTTGAGTTTGGTTTTGTTTTGCTCGAACAAGCAAAGTCTTAAGTTGGGGCTGTTGATGAGTGTATGACTTACACTCATTTCTTACTCTTTTCTTATGATTTTGTGTTGTTAATTTCATAACTTGAGGCTAATTATGCTTTGAATGGTGTATGATTATAGATACATATGGTTTAGATTTGGATTTACTGAGAAGAATTGAAGTTGGAGCTGAATTGGAGCCAAAAGGAGCTGAAACTGCATAAAATGATAACTGGCAACAATTACAGTCTGCAAATGCGGCCTTCAGGTTCGCGACTGTGGAGATATTGCATGTAGAGAGGTGCAAATGCGCGAAGCCCAGGCATGAAGGCGGAGCACAAGGAAACACAACCTTTGCGATCGTGGAATGCTGATCGCAATTACGGAATATTGTAGTGACTAGCATCGAGACAACACTAGATTTTCATCATTTTCAGTCCCAAAACCACATATACATACACTCCCAGCTCTCATTCTTAATACAGATGATACTTTGGAACCTGAGAATAGAGTTCATATGCTCTTGAAGAAGAAAAACACACCTTAGTGTAGATTTTAGTTTAGGGTGAGGATTTCGAGCAAGTTCTCCAAATTTTTGAGTGGATTGAAGAGTATGGGCTTCACTTGTATTTATCTTTTACTCACTCTTTCTTTCCTTGTTCTTGAATGCTTAATTTGTACATTTAATTGGGCTTGGAAATTAATTTGTATATGGGTCATGATTATTTCTCTTGCTCTCATGCTTAGTTGATGATTTACCTGTAAAATCAAGAGGGTTTCTCCCAAATTGGTTTATTTGTTTGAATTGATTTATGGGTTCATGCATATCTTCATGTATAACTTAGATTTGAGGTCGCGAACTTGAATCTAGGTTAGTTCTTCAATTATTGCTCTAGCAAGTGTAGTTGACGCAGAGGATTGCATTACAGTAATTATACAAGAATTAGTATAATTAAAGAAGAGATATAATTAGTATTATATAATTGAAGAGATATAATTACACTTTTCAATTCCAAGGAAGGGTAAGGAATTGGAGTAATTACATCATGTAACTACATCAAAAAATTTAAAACTTTTTCTTTATTTTTGTTTTTATTTTTGTTTTGATATTTTGATTTTATTATTATAGTTTTCTTAAAATATTTTTTATTTATATTTCATTTCCTTCTCATTCTCAATCTTTACTTTTTCATGTGATTCCATATAATTTTTAAAATAATTATTAATTATTCTAGTTTATTGTTTTCATTAGCATAATTTTGTTAGTATTCTCATTTTTTAAATAAAGTAGAATTCGTTGTTGAGTAAGGTTATAGTGTTATAATTTTCATTTTCTTTAAAATAGTAATATTTATAATATTAACATTTTTTGTCAAGCATGCATTTTTTGATGTTCATCAAAATTTTGTACTTTTAATTTTTGTGATTAATTTAATTAAAATATATTTAATTTCAAAAAATATTAGTTATGAACATAGGTTGACTAATTAATATATTTTCAAAAGACAAGAAACATCTTAAATACTTAACTGACTGTTATTTATAAATATCCTTATTATTTTAAATATAAATTTTTTATGTTAGATAATCATTATTTTTAAAACTTCATATAATTTTGTAAGTATACTTGTTCAACCAAACACGGTACAGTCATAATTACACTGTATTTACATCGTGGCAAACAAACAAGTCAAAATAATTACTAGAATGATAATTATTCTACTAATTACACCATTCCAATTAGTAAGTGGCTTTCCAAACAGACCCTAAATATTTTCAAATTTCGTATTTTTAGATTTTTGGCGTTTCAACTCAAAAAACATCAAATATTTTCAAAATAAAATGTATGTCTGGATACAATTTTAGAAATTTAAATTTTTATATTTCAATTTTATAATTTATAACCAAATGTATATCTCAAAGTTCTATAATTTTGGTTTTGAAGAGAATAATTAAGTGATTTTGATTTTAAAAAATTAAAAGGGCAATAATACTACATATAACTTTAGATTTACCTATTCTATCAACATGTACGTCTGAAAAAACAACAACATACCCAGTTAAATCTTATAAGTGGGGCCTGGGGAGGATAAAATGTGCGCAAACCTTACTAATATTTCATGGAGATGAAGTGACTATTTACGGAAAACCATCAACTCAAATATATCAACCATACAAGTAGAAAAATACTAGATATGGAAAGATGACCAGAGTGGAAAGTAATTGGTAATTTTATTGGTAAATTTATAAATACAATAAAGTAACAAAATAAATGACGAAAAATAACAACTCAATATATAAAGACGTAACACAAGGCAAG
>JAPFFP010093343.1:0-20606 GCA_026153255.1 Solanum medicagineum
TTTTTGATATGATGCACAGATTTTGAGATATAAAAAAATTATGATCATGGGCATTCAAAAGTACATTTTTTGGGGCGTTTCAATTATCTCAAAATCCTATAATTGAATTGAAATCTTTCATATCCATGTAGGAGAATATCTATTGAATCGTGATTAAGAGCACTGGTTAAAAAAATTTATGAATTGAAATATGACATAATGCATGGGCCTACATGATGATCACTTGATGTCATGCAATTTAATTATAATTCATACTTAATTTAATAAATAAAAAATAACAAACATCTTAATTCATGCAATTGAATGAAAGTTAACCAGACCTATAATGAGATCATGAACCATAAATAGCATTGTCGTAAGGCCGCAGGTGTTGGATGTTGGAAACAAGCCTTAGAGTAAAATAATTCTCATAATCTGTGAAGGTGTCCCACTAAGAGACCCTCAACGGCTTGTGGTGCACACAATGGATCATGGTAACACCACTTGGTAGTGTTGGGGCCTTGCTGGGGAAGCCTTAGTGAAGATGTTCCACCATGGAGCCCACCATCGCTTGTGGTGTATACCACGACTCGTGGTGCGATCTCGTGGAGTGCACTGTAGTGACCTTAAAGGTCATTTTAAATTTTTTTTTGACAAATTACCATTTTATTCTTTTCATTGAGTCATGATTGATTGATTTCTAAAAGTTATTTTTGAAAATTTTATGAAAATTGAGATTTTTTCCGAAGATTGGATTTTTGAGGTTAAAATTACCTAATTTTGAAACTTTGAGTCATCTGGAGATTTGAGTATCGAAATGAAATTATATCGACTACATTAGTTCGAAAATAGGAAAATTAGCCTAAGAGGGTTTTCGAAATCAGATTCGGAGTTGTTACTGGTCTTGAGTTGGAAATCGAATTAAAATTTGAGTTTGAGTTGACTTTGGCTGGTCAATGTTTTAAGTTTTGGTGCTCGGATTGATTTTTTGATTGTTCTAATTGTCTTGAGAGGTGATTTTAGTGTTGAAAATAACTTTCTCATAAGTTTTTAATGTCCCAGTGTCATTTTCATGTTTCAATGACCTGAGTTAGAATTAAGGTGCTTGATCGAGTTTCGGATCAAGGAGGTCTTAGATTCCATTTTTGACAATTTCATTGAGTCTGGAAAATTGAATTTAGTTGGGTTGAACATATGATGTGTGTACGGAGTTCCGAATGAATTTCGAAGGTTGATTCTAAGTCTTGAAATTGATTGAAAATTATTTATTTGTGTTCTGGTGCAGGCCTCACTATAGCAAACGCTTGGCCGGTTTTTTAACCTCGCTACAGAAAGCTATGCTTCGCTATAGCAAAGGCTAGTCAGTAAGCTTGGGTGTCGCTATAGCGACATCAGGAAGGGGTTTCAAACCCATGCACACCCATTTTGAACATTTTATCCATTTTCAAATCTTGAGAGCTTGACTAGGATGACTTTTGATTGATTTTTCAAAGATTTTTGATTAAAAAAAGGTACTTTCCACTTCCGTTATCATTACTCATTAATTATCCTTGATTTTATCATCAAATTTGGAAAATTCTATGAGAAAATTGGGGATTCACATGAACTCTGAGAGATTTACGAAATTGACGATTATGAACTCATTTCAACTTTGTTTTGAATTGATTTTCGTTGGTGATTTTCTAATCATGAAAGAAATATTTTCATCTAAAATTTTTCAGATTTTGCATAGATTTCTCATAATAAATTTTTGGATGATTTTGCGCTTTTTCCAAATTGCTTGATTTTGGTGTTCTTAATTTCATATTGTGATTGTGAATTTATTTTCGAGTAGATTGTGGTTCTTCAGATTCACTCCGGAAGGAGAAGCCATTGTTGTTGGAGTGATTGATTGGCTAAATTAAGGCAAGTAGACTCTAACCTTTGTTGAGTTTATTGAATTTAGTAGTTTCTTTCAATGTAAAACTTAAGGGTTAGTGAACTATTTTAATAGATATGATTTGGGCAATGAAAAGGTGAAAATGATGATATGTATGACTTGATTCATGAATCGACGATTATTATTATTGGCTTAGATTTGTGAGTTGATATTGTGAAATGAATTTGTTATGCCATTGTTGATGTTGTAAAAGTGCTCTTGTTGTTCTATTTATTGAACTGTGATTCATGTTACATGAGTTTGTCTATTGAAATAATATATAAGAAATATCGAGCTAAACCTTTATGTTGAGATATTGTGGCAAGTGTTGAACTAAATGCTTGTGAAATGAGGACTTTAATAAGGGATTGTCCCAAATTATGATGACAAAATATATTTGGAAGATTTGAACTATGTTATTGTGATCATAATGTAATGTGTTGACGATGACTCAAATGTTGAAAGAAAAATGAAAATCATTGATGATTTATGAATAAATTAACTATGCGTACATCTTGTATGCGTTCATGATTATGAAAGTAATACTTGTATTATGGTAATGATACATATATATGTGTTTGTATGTGTGTGTGTGTGTGTGTCTGTGTGTGTTCATGCGCTTGATTTCCCATTGATGATGAAAAGATCGAAGAAAAATGATTCTGATGAAAGAAAAAAAGAAGAAGAGACAAATAAATATTGATATCTAAGACCAAGGTTGCCACCGATCGAGGTTGTTCAGAGAGATACTGTTATATAGGGCCGAGAGTTCTATCAATCGTGATATTTCTGAGGTCATTTCTGGCGTATGATATTGTCGAGGTCATTTTCGATGGCTAAGGTCATTTCCAGTGAGAGATATTGCCGAGGCGTGTGAGCCACTTGTCTATCCTATTTGTGTTTCCACCCCGATAGGTGAATCATTAGTGGTGAATTAGGTATATAGTGGTTTTTTTTATGACTTTTATGGGGGAGATACTATTGCTAACTTGATATTGCTTGATATGGTTGACTTCGATATGATTTTGGTCATTGATTAGTTGTCCCCTCATCATGCTATTCTTGACTACCGTATGAAGAGCATGACCTTATCTTGCCCTGACTAGCCTTAGTTGGTCTTGACTGGAGCACCTAGCTCCTATTCTAAGGGAGTTATTTCTTATATGCATGCCTTTCAGTTGATGGATATGGGTTTCGTGTCATATTTGGCTCATGTTCAGGCCTGTTCTAATGAGTCACCATCATTGGAGACCATCAAGGTTGCTAGAGATTTTATGGATGTGTTACCGACTGATTTTCCTTGTGTCCCTACACATTATGATATTGACTTTTTTATTAATGTGGACCCCGCTACTAAGCCCATTTCTATTGACCCCTGTTGGATGCTTCAGTTGTGTTGAAGGAATATTCGGAGGATTTGTTGAAAAAAGGATTCATTCGTCTGAGTATGTCTCCATGGGGTGCTCCTCTCTTATTTATGAAGAAGAAGGATTGCAATATGCGTATATGGATAGACTATCACCAACTGAACAAAGTGACCATAAATAACAAGTATCCTTCGCCTCGCATCGATGATTTTTTGACCAGTTACAGGGTGCCTCGATATTCTCCAAGATTGATTTGTGGCCCAGCTATCATGAGTTGAGAGTTCAAGAGTTTGATATCTTGATGATAACTTTCTTGACCGGTTTATGATCATTATGAGTTTGTGGTCATGTCATTTGGGTTGACTAATGCCCCAACTGCATTTATAGAGTTGATGAACCGAGTCTTCGAACCCCACATGGACATATTTTTAATTGTGTTTATAGATGATAGCTTGGTTTACTCCTAGAGTGAGTTTATTCCAAGAGTGAGTCCGACCATGTTCAACGACTTGACTGTACTTCAGAGATTGAGAGAAGAGAAGTTGTATGCAAAGTTCTCAAAGTGTAAGTTTTGGCTTGAATCTGTAGCTTTCCTTAGGCGTGTGGTGACAGAAGAGGGTATTATGGTAGATCCGACCACGGTAGCAGCTGCTCGTGAGTGGGCTAGGCCTACTTCTGTGACTGAGTTTTTGACTTTCATTGGTTTGGTAGGGCATTATTGACATTTTGTTTGGGATTCTCTTCTGTAGCATCACTGTTGACTAGGCTTACTCAAAAAAATGTTGCATTTCTGTGGTGGGAGGAGTGTAAGGCGAGTTTTAAAATTCTTAAGGATTTTTTGACTTCAACACCAATTATTTACTTTTCCCAAGGAAGGAGTACCATTTGTGGTGTATTATGATGCTTTTAGATTGGGTTTGGTGGTGCATTAATGCAAAAAAGGAAGGTAATAGCATATGCCTCTAGATAGTTGAAGGTGCATGAGAGCAGCTACCCTACACATGATTTGGAGTTGGCTGGGATTGTGTTTTTGTTGAAGTTGTGGGGACAATATCTTTGTGGGGTGCATTATGAGATTTTTACCGATCATTGGAGTCTCAAAATATGTATTTTCTCAGCCTAATTTGAACATGAGACAACCTAGTGGTTGGAGTTGCTTAAAGACTATGACATCTCTATTCTATATCACGTTGGGAAGGAAAATGTAGTGGAAGATACTTTAAGTAGAAAGGCTACTACTATGTCACAACCCAAGCCTAGGGCGTAGACGTTATACGACGAATGGGAAGTCCGGAGACAACCCAAACAAGCCTCTTAGCATACCTTGTACACTTCCTTGGTTACGGAAATGAAAATGAACATAAACAAGAGTCAAGTATAAAAAGAGAAGTAGGACTAAGGGAAGTCTTAGATAATCACAAATGCATAAGAAGAGTCAAGCTCAAAAGCATATACAAACTTAGCATCCAACAACACCTCTACTTTATAATGGAGCGGAGGCCAAGACACTTCCCGAGCTCACCCTTATAGTAAGAAGTATCCAACATAAAGAAGAATTCTGAACATAACATGAATAATATAAATATTCAGAGTTGAGGACTCACCAAAAGCTTTCTTCAAGAACCGAACAAGCCAGGTGGAGGAGGATGATCAAAAGGATCTCTGGTCCCTACATGGTGATATCATGTAGGCATAAAGTATGCGTTAGTATATTTGAATGTACTAAGTATGCAGGATGCAATGCAACAAAGATATAAGCCATCATATTCAAAATGCATACATATAGGCAATGGATATAATCTCAATATGACATGTATGCTGAATACTTGGAATAAAACATGCATGTAAAATATTTAAATTGCATAATATATCATACATATATGGGAAGAGACCTCAATCGACATAAACCAAGCCGCTACAACTTAGATTCCAAGTCATGACACCCCCTCGGTTCAGGTGACCAGGCATGACACCCCTCGGCAAAATGTGGTCTACTTGCCAAGGCAAACCAAATATGATAAACATCATAATGTGCACTAGATGGATCCACTAGTATAGCAAGGGTAAAATATCATCCTATGGTGATACATAGTTTAGAGACTAAAGACTTTATATAAGGACCCCTTGTTTCGAGCCCCCATCTTAAGCCTCAATGCATGCTAAGTCTAATCCCACAGAATACTTGAAATAATCATAACTTCAATAACTTTTAAGAGATATGATAACATGACATGAGTAGCTCTTAAACATGCTTGACATCTACTAGTGAGCCTAACTTGAGTACAAGAGTAGATAATAATCATACATGAACCCTTGCTTTGACATGAATGGCTCATAAGAGATTAAAATCTTGAAGTAGGGCTCAACTTGTTACTTGTAAAATCATAGATACTTTTTATGAATTAACTACATTCTTGAAAGCCCTTAACCATCATGAAGTCGCTTGACTTATAAATCATGTAAACAACTTGAGAATTCTTGTCATCTAATTTCATCACACACATGGTGGGTTCATAGTACTTGTTCAAAATCATGCAACTCAAGATTATAATGAGGAGAGTAAAATCCATTTAAAATCAACCCACCAATATTTTAGTAATACCCCTAATTTGGGTATCATGAAATCCATATCAAAAGTTCATCATAGCTCATAGTTTTCATAGCTTAAATCATGCGTAATCTCAATAGATATAAATCAACTCATGGAATAAGTTTAAAGTAGATATTCATGCATAATCAATACTTGATAAAACCCCAACATAATTTATGTTCATATTTCATCATAAAAGATACCCATAAGTAATACAATTTGAAATCAAGCAATTTTCACAAAAAAGAGAAGGTTGGGCTCCTTGGGTGAAAGGACCCATGGATGAAGACCCACATACCTTAAACCTTGAAGCCCTTGAGATGAACTTTAAGGAGACTTGAAGCTTGAGATGGGTTATAGAATTCCAAAATTGAGCTTGAAATCCTTGAATTTGAATGAGAGATTTGATAAAGTCTTGGAGAGGTTTTAGAGAAGGTTTTATGAGTTATAGGGTTGAAAAATGGCTAAGTATGTGAGATTTTACGTTTAAATGGGCATGAGGCTATGACCCTAATACCCTTGGACGAAATAAGAAAACCAAGGAAAATATTACAGTAGTCCATGCCCCAGACGTGTAGCGAACAAGACGTGGATCACAAAATACACTAGTCCGCTCCTAGGCGCGTCTCAGCCTAGGCTCGGACAGACACTGGAAATAAAAAATTAGCGAAAATTATTTTTTGCTATGGGTCTTCTAAAATACGAATTATACCCATTTCATACTCAATTTTTCCCTTGATCAAGAATATGAAGTCGAATTTCTGAAAGCACGCACAAATTTCGAGATATATGAAAATTATGATTAGGGGGCATTCCGAAGCACATGAGGGGCATTTCAATATCTCCCCATAGGGAACTTTCATCCTCGAATGTAAAAGAAGCATGAGTAAGTGAAGTAATTATGAAGCTTTCAGCCCGACATGTGTGCAACAAATACACTTAAACATCATTTTCAAAAAGTCTCAACTTGAATATTAAAAATCACCATAAACTTGTTACGATGAACATGAATGCATGCAAAATGACATGAGGGATAAAACATAGGACTTGAAATCATAGATGGACATAATTTATTACCTTGGACTTGAGTAGAGTGGAAGAGGTATGGATATCGCTTTTTCATGTCCGACTTGGCTTCCCATGTGGCACTTTCCACTTGTTGATTCCTCCAAAAGACCTTGACGGATGCTAGATCTTTGTTCCTCAACATTTTCACTTGCCTATACAATGTCTCCACTGGAACCTCTTCATAAGTCAAGTTATCCTCCACAACACCTACAACTTCTAAAGGCACTATAGCACTTGGGTCACCAACACATCTCCTCAACATAGACACATAAAAAACCAGATGAACCATATTCATTTCATTAGGCAACTCCAATTCATATGCAACCTTACCAACTCTCGTCAAAATTCTATAAGGTCCCACAAACCTTGGGCTCGATTTTTCCTTCTTGTCAAATAAGACCACACCTTTCATGGGTGAGACTTTCAAGTAAACCTAATTATCAACCTTAAACCCAAGATCTCTTCTCCTCACATCGAAGTAGGACTTTTGTCTACTTTGGGCTATTTTCAACCTCTCCTTATCAATCTCACTTTCTCCAAAGCTTCAATAACCAAATTCGGGCTTAACAAAGCCTTCTTCCCTATATCAAACCACTCACCTATACACCTCCCTCAAATCTCTGTAAATTTGTAAAAATCGGGAAGAATCGAATAGGATGAATCATGTGACTTCTTCAAAATCACAACCCTCAACCTATTAACATTAAGCACATATAACCTACCTTGGTTCCTAAGGGCACCATCTCCCCCTTGGGAGAAAACGTCCACTTTACCATTCTTTATCAAGGCCTTCGATTCTAGTGGAGAAAGGGGTCAAGGTCTTGTTTCACTTGACTTCTTCAACCAAAGAACATTTGGAACAATCAACAACCACTACACCACCATTTTCAACTTCATTCAACCTAACCCCCAACCTAGCTTACTGGTAGCCACTTCCTTGAGGTCAAATTTTATTAATTAAAATATATTATGTAATGAATACCAACCTTAAGATATCAATATTCTGAAAAATAAATATAGATTTGAAATTTATCAATCACTCAAGGTCAAAATTTGAAGAATATTTTTATAGATTATTTACAATAATTATATTATTTAATTCCAACAAATTATTGTAAACGGATAAACCATTGATTATCCATGAAGGTCAATATTTATAGAACTTGATTTGATTTGTTAGATTTGATTTGTTAACGAGTATATATAGCAAACTAGTTTACATTTATTATGTCCTACTTATATCAACATATTTCATACATGAATTAGGGGTGTAGGCAAGATCATTTTTAATATCTATATCATTTTACGGGAAAAGATATTCAAGGTTAGATGAATAATTAATTATACATGTAAATTTTAATTTGTATGTTATGACATTTCTATGTTTATCGCGTCGAGGTAGATTTTGTAAGAAATTAAATATAAATTTGAATTTATCAATCAATTAAATTTCTTTAATCAATAATGCATTTCATACTCAAACCATTAATATATAGGCTTCGTTTGTTATACTACTCGACGAGTATGTATAGCCTCCTAACCTATTTCATATATATTAATATTTGCCGTTTCCCTATGAAAGTACTACATGGGAGATTCATTTAAGTTCAGGCACACAAACTTTTATATAGTTGATACACACAATGCACACTAATATATATATATATTAGTGTATCTCCTAATTAATATCAACATTATTTCCTATTTAATTTGAATATGAATTATTGGTATTTTGTTGTCTATTTCGTGAATCCTAATTTTTTCATTAAATCATGAAAAGATGTTTCACTTTTATAAGAATTAATTGTAAGCGTAAAATTTAATGTTATACAAAGTAGAAAAATAATGATTAATAGAAATAATTTTTTAAAAATTGACCTCTGTTTGTCAATTTTATTAACAATAATTAGATAATATGTCATATACCGACCTCCAGTAATTGATATCGCATTAAATTAAAATTAAAATTAAATTGATCATGTTAATTCGGACATTCAGAGGTCGGTATTTTGCAGTAATTTATTTTTTATTTAATATAAAACTGACTTTTAGAGGATGATTTATTTAAATTTAATAAAAAAATGTTTTATTAATTTTTTCTATTTTTAATTTACATAAAATGAAATATTATTCTTCATTTGCTAATATATAATTGACCATTAAAGGTCAATTATAAGACCCCACTTGTAAGGGTAGGTGAGGCACAAGAAATAAGCTTGGAAAAGTTGAGTTGTCGGGGGTTATGAAAGGGTCTACGACTCATAAGTCACTCTACAAGTCGTATATGCGGCAATAAGGGTCTCGTGATAAATTCTACTAACCTAACTCTCAGGGACCCTTTATCTATGAAAGGTCGACTATGACTCGTAAATCGAGATACGGGTCATAGACAGGGTCTCGTGACCTTGTCCAATGACTTCTAAGGGGAAGTTCCAACCTTTCCTATTTCCATAATATCTTCATCTAGTCCCTCCAAGACCCAATGTCTCATCAAGTCAAGTGCAAATGATTTCAATCAGCCTAGTTCTAGTACGAGTTCACATATGTGTCAACTTCAAATCATCGTATCTCTTAACATATAGGGAATTAGAAGCTGAATCACCTACCAAACGAAAGCTCTTCGAATTATCTTTCCAGCACAACTGGTTTCACCTCATTTGGAGTTCCAACAAAAAAAATATGCCCATTTTAGTGAAGCGCAGTCAAACAATCTTTTTATACAACCCACTCTACGGGTCATGGAGTGAATTACGACCCATAGACGAGATTTCATGAAATCTGTAAGGTATGTTTTAAAAAGGATATTTTAGCTTTTTCCTTGCACCCGAAGTCCAATAGCTCATCGTTTTGCCTCTTGTACACCCTACATCATCCATTTTCAACCGTAATCCACCACATTCACATTCACACTCACTTAAAATAACCAAAGTCCCAAAAATTCTCTCAACTACTCTCAAATCTTTAAGCTTTCAAGAAGGAAACAAGCTAAGGTTTTGCTTCATCGTCTCCAACTTGGGTATTCTCCTCATTAACTTGATAAGGTATGTGGGTCATTTATGGGATCCTTCCATTCATGAAGCCAATCCTTCCCTCTTGTCAAATTTCATGATTTTAGTATTGGATATTTTATGGGCAAACTTTATGATGCATTATAAACATGATTTGAGTTTGGTTCTTCAAGTATTGACTTTATATGCATGAATATCTATTGAAGCTTATTCCATGAGTTGATTTACACCTATTGAGGCTATAAATGACATGAACTATGAAATTATGAATGATGGTGAATTTTTGAGATGGATTTCATGACACCCAAATGGGGGTTTTACTACTATGTTGATGGGTTGATTTGAATTACTTCAAAATAAATTGATTTCTACTCCTTCTTGTCCTATACTCCTAAATTGCATGATTTCAATCATGTGAATGCATACCCTCCATGTTTGAGTAAGTTTGCATGATTACAAATCTTATTTTGATGAAAGGTTATTGCATGGTTTGCAATTCAAGTATTTTATGATAAGTTATGGGCTCCTAAAAATGTGTTGAACTCATGAAAAAAGTTTTATGATCTACAAGTGAATTATTGAGCTCTTATGCTATGTTTTATTTTCATATGAATTTTGAAGCCTACTAGAAGGGGGTTATGAACTCAGTTGTATGCCTCACCCTCTAGTACAAGGCAAATGTCCACATGAAGGGGTTATGAACTAAGTTGTGTGCTTCACCCTCATGTACGACTTGTTACAATGCACTAGCTAGTGCCTACATGAAGGGGTTATGAACTAAGTTGTATGTCTCACCTTCTTGTACAGTTTAATACTATGATTCATCTTATGCTTACATGAAAGGGTTATGAACTAAGTTATATGTCTGACCCTCATGTACTAACCAATACCTACTAGAAGGGGTTATGACCTAAGCTATATTCCTCTCCCTCTAGTAAAAGGTATTTGGATGAGCTATTCAGGTCACTTTATTGTGTTGAACAAGTTATGCAAGTATGATGCTAAGAGATCATGTGTTTATGATATGCTAAGAGATTTGTTTGGGGTCCCTTCGTGTTTCCCATTCGCCGTGTCACATTTAGGTCCTAGGCTTGGGTCATGACATCAGTATTACTAAAAATAATTAAATTAAAAAGAAAGATATCTACTTTTGGTGGTCACAACATATATTTTAATGAAAATTAATTTAAATATATAAAATTTAAACATACCAACATCAAGATGCCAGTTTTTAATTTATTTTTTATTATTTTTTGCATAACCATCCTTCGGAGGATAGTTTAAGCAAAAATAATTTTCTTTTTGTTTATTTATATTTAATTAAGATAAAATAAAATATTATTATTTATTTATTAAATTCAATACCGACAACTAAAAGTTGGTTTTTTGAATTTAATTATTCCCAGGAAATTTTTCGACTTCTGGAGGTCGGTATGTTGTTTTCCTGCATTATTTTCCATTAAAACCAACTTCCTGAAGTCGATGTTCTTAGGTTTTTTTATTTTTAAATTGTTTTTAACAATACCAACCTTCGAAACTCGAAAATAACAACTCCCATCGGAGGTCGGTATGCATAGTTTTTTAATTATTGACTAGAGTCTATAGCTGGGCCTCGCTACATAGTAACTGTGCACTTGTGAACACCATTTTCCATAAGTTCCCCATGCTTTACCATTATAGAAGTATGTGATGCCCTAGATCTCGTGATCAACTTGTCCTAATTTCAGTTGAAGCCCAAGTGAAGTTATAAATCACTCTTTATGGCAGTATGGCCCCATGACGTATGTATGCAATATATGGAAAGGATATCTTGGTGAGTACTAGGCCCCCAGAAAGAGAGTATATGAATTGGCACCTCATTCGGCCATCTATGTGATAGCATTGGGGTTTGAGGTCTCATTTTTACCAAGCTTGATCACCTGGGCATAAGGGTTTGAGGTCTCATTTTTATAGATTTATGATTACCATGGTATTGGGTTTTGATGTCTCACTTTTTGTAAGATTATTAGCACCTTGGTATTGGGTTCGAGGCCTCAATTTTTGTCACGCCCTTGGAAGGTGCCCATAGACGTAACTGGCACACAAAGAATAGCTAGTCCCCAAGAGAACTACTTGGCCTCATCACATTCATTCAATCAATAAACTCAAGACAATCAGCGGAAGATAAAGAAAGTAATGGGAACATCTCATCTAGTCTCAAAATAATCTCAATAAATAAAAGGGCTAGTAGAAAGAACTAGCGACAAGTCTTATCATCAACATTCGACTCTAGTCTATGAAGCCTCTGTCACTATTATATAGTGCCAATGAAAGACCCATGGCTACCTCAAAACAAAATAGAGCTAACTCAAAATTCTAACTCTAGTAAGCAAGATGAAAATAACTAATGACTCTCCGAAGTAAAGAAGGATCACCAAATCAGCTGAACTGCTCAGATCCTCAATGATGCGCCTTTTGACGACCTCTAATCCTTGTATCTGCATCATGAAATTATGCAGCATCAAGTAGTATATGTACGTGGAATATATGGAATGTAAATAGCTGGATGAAATCGAAACAAGTAAAATAAACTGGAACAACATCAACTCAGAATAATAAGCAATCAAAATGTCAAAAAAGCCTATCTAAAGCAAGAATAAAGAGTAGACAAGTGACCCATCAACCAATCAAACCTCATCAATCAAATCAGACTCGACTCATTGGAACTCAACTCAACTCATCCCATCACATTTTATCTCTTCTTATCTCCACTCAGAGTACTCAATCTGAGGACTTTCTTGGAGTTTCTCTTATCTGACAATTATCACTTATGAGCCAGTAATTGTACAATGAAGCGATGTCATTGCCACATCCATCCAGTACCTTGCCGGGGTAAAGGACAACTCAAATCTAATAACCAATCAAGTCCTATTGTTTCAGGAGAATAAGGTGAGGACCTGTCCAACTCTAATGGAACTTAATCCATAGGATGACAACATGTTCGACTCTAATAGAACTTAGCCCTCAAGGTGAGAACATGTCAGACTCTAACGGACTTAGTCTACTCCTACGCTTGGGGAGTAATTAATGAGTGCGAGTTGGACTTGATCTTACTCTTACTCATTTCAGTGCTCGATACTCCTCCCATGAATCGATGCTCATAAGACTTCTCATCTCAATCAATCATTTCCATTAGTCTCGTAGAGACTCTCATCATCTCATCAACTCAACTCTCAATCAGTAGCTCAAGGCTCAAATCAATCATTATGGAATAATCGATTAGACAATTTATTAGAGTTTATTCATGACTACTCTTGGACCATCAAGTTCTATCAACCTATCATCATTCTCACATCACATTCACAATCCACATTTTCATGTCAAGGGTCAAGACTCAATCCCTAAGTTAATTCATGCATGCTTGGAAAAGTTATTAATAGGGTTATGCAATATCTCATGAAAAATAATCAATTCAAGAAAAAAAGTTTTTGATGATCATCAACATATTAAAATACATGTAAGTAATATAACTTTCAAGAAAGTCTTCAAGAAACCATTCAAGAATCATGTATGTAGACTTATTAGACTTTCAACTCTTCTATGATCATCTACAGGGCACATGAGGGAATGATCTCATGCTTTCGTTTAGCTTTACATACCTGGTATTAAGCTTTTGGACAACCAACCGCAAAGAACTCTCTCCGAACTCCTCAATTCCTTGATCCTCCTCTCTTTTCTTTAGCCCAAGGTCTTTTTGAAGGACTTAGAAGGGACTTAGAATGGGTTAAAAACCTTTTTTCTGCTTAAAACAACCTATTTTGATCATATATTATGTCTAGGAGGGGTTTGGAAAGGTTTAGAATGCCCCTCACGAAATTAAAAATAAGTCTGTCTCGGGACATGGGGTGCACGATGCGGCATGGGTATATTCTCGGTGTTTTTCATCAAAAATTCTCCGAATGAGTTTTCCAAATCCCATAGAAAAATTTTAAAAAAAGATCAGTGTTAGTCAGTGATGGAGGTGCGTCACGCCTTTGTTGCACACAACACTGGTTCATGTTTTCATATCAAAAAATTATCTTTTGATCTGGTTGCTCTAAAAGTGAATCGAAACCACCTCCCCACTCACTTTTTCATGCTGATCGCAAGTCTAGCCTTAGATTTGCCATTGGAGCATGGAAAGATGCATTACGCGCACATCTATCCTCCAGGGTTATTTTGGTAATTTTATCGGGTGATGCATCATCTCCCACTTGGGATCATTCATCCTCGAATGATGAGTAAAGGTGGATATCAAGGCACGAATAGACCCAAGACTCATCTCACTGCTCACTCAATCAAACTCTTGACTCCTTATCAATCTCAACAATTTCTACTCAGACTTAGGAATAAATACATCAACTCAGATAGACAATTTGGTCCAGACCAAGAATAGAGATATTATCCTAAATATCCTCATCATAAGGCATGAATGGGACATCAATACTCAATCAATTCGAATCATTTAAGCACTTGATTAATCAGTTGTTTGAACTCAAGAAGGAAGTTATCAACTCTAATTGAGAAAGGGGACCATCCTGATATACAAGACTCTGCGGGCACTCCCAAGCTCAACTCTCCACCTCAATATGCTCCCTTTTATTGCACTCTACTCCATCAACTTAAGCTTCTATTTCCTATTCAACTTCCTACTTATCCACATCCTTTTATTCAATTCAATCCTACATCTGAGCCTCAAGGTGCTATTGCTAAGTTCATCATATCCATACAAGGCTAGCCCTCAATACTCAAACTCTATAATCTCACAAGGACTTTCCCTAAAAGATCACCAGTCCTCTTCAGTAACTCACTAACCTTACTTGAACCCATTGTCACAAAGTCTTCAATAGTCTATCATCAATACTAACATAACAAGCACCACGCATTCAAGCCTATCGCTCTTCAACTGTATCTAAGAATTTTTTAGCCTACTTAGCACTTCTACCTCCACCATTCAATGAGTTCCTATTTAAGGACACACCGACATACTCTTACCTATTTGTGGCATATCATAATGTCTCATCTCACCCCTCCTTCCCATCGCTACCCCTACATGACACAAGTACAACACCAATGTCATAATAAGGATACATTCACTCCCCCTCGTCTACCCTTATTCTCTGTTTACTATTATCGGCACCACTACTTGGGCCTAGGGGAGCTCGTCATCTCCCCCTTAGGTGAAACCCCAACTACTACTCCTGATGCAAACTAAACATGATTTTGCATCTCAAACATAACACTCTATATCTTACCATCAACAATTGCATAACATGCCGAAGATCGGTGAATGTGTAAGATAAAATCAGGATAAAGGACTCTCAGTCTCCCTCATCAATCATCACTTCTCTATTATCATCAACACTTCTATCAAGACTAGAAAGTCAGATCATACAAAGGGCTTGGAACGAAGATCATTAGCATGATTCAACTGAGAAATCATATTTGAGAAAGTTCATAATAAAGTACAACCTCTCTTGTCTAACGAAACTCATTTTGAGTTCACAGAACTATACATAGCATGAAACTCAGGTCATATCTTATTTAACATAGGAGTGGAAACTCTTAGATCCATAGGGTAAGATCAAAATAAATGAATCGATTTCGTCATTTTGCACCCTCATAATTCAACATGAATGACAATCAAAAAGTGTTATATGGGACTAGGCCATGGGCATAGCAGTCGTCTACTAGGAGGGAAGGCCGCAATCACTGTCCAACCACATTGGACATTCCCTCTATATGTGACCCATTTGGCTATACTTGTAACATTTGGCACTCCCTCTGTGATATCTCCCAAGTGAAACTTGCCACATCGTGTCTTTCCGTGGGAACCTTAGGCCACACTTGCTTGTGACTGAGATCCCTGAGCTCTAGAATATGAAACCCCTGTCCATTTGTTGGTGCAGGCACACTAGTAGATAAAGGCCTCATTTGAAGGCAACTCTTGTTTCCATTTTCTCTCTAACCAACCTTGTGACTGGATGTGTTTGGTTTCTTACTTCTGAACTCCCCTCTGTCATATTGCCTCTCCTCATCAGCTTATTACATATATGTCATCAATCACCCGATGTCAATGTTACTCACCAGCATAGCTCCTCTCTTACCTTTCCTTGGCCCTCTGTTCAACCCATCAACATATATTCCCATTCTCCCCCTCACGTCAGCAACCATATCCGGAGCATAGTGAGATAGTTGGGTGTACTTGAGTCCATACTCTTACACAGTCATGGTGCTCTATTTCAGATTCAAGAACTCTCTTACCTTAGCCTCTCTTCATTTTCTTAGAAAGAAATGCCCCGAGAAATCTTCCTCGAACACTGCCCAAGCCAGCAATGGGGCTTCCTCTTCTCTACCCTTCATCCATTAGCTGAACCATAGTCTAACACCCTTGAGTTGGTAAGTAGCCAGTTTAACTCTCTCAGCATCAGCGACATGCATCACCTGGAACACCTTCAAAAGCTCATCAATGTAGTTCTCTGGGTCCTCATTGGGTGTAGTCCCTGTGAACTCAGGTGGATTCATCCTCAAGAACTCACGAACCCTGGATATAGTTTGAGCATCCTATCTACCCACTCTTTGTCTAGTAGGAGGTGTTGTTACAGCCTGTGCTAAGTCTGGATAGCCTGGTGAAGCTCAACATTCGAGACTTCAGCTTGTGGGGGCTGCTCAGTAAGGATAGCTACGCTTAAGGTTTGTCATGATCTTGGGGCTCAGGTTGGTTAGTGTTCTGTCTGTTAGGACACCCTCTTCCTCTAATATCTCTTCTTGGAAGCAAGATCACAACTCTACAATGCATAAAGCACGGATTAGAAGAGAGTTTTCATAGAGTAACTCTATCGCACGAATTGGAATAAGAACGAAGTGTAACAATTCCTAATGCCTTATAGCCTCCTGCTTATAAAGTATGGTCCATAACAAACCAATAAATAAGACTCTACTAGACATGGCTTCATACACTCCCTAGGACTCTTGGACTCTGTGCTTTGATACCAAGTTTGTCATGCCCCGGGAGGATACCCTAGACATAACCGGCACTCAAAGACTATTGCTAGTCCCCAAGCAAACCACTAGGCCTCATCACATTCATTCAATTAATAAACTAAACACACTCAACAGAAGAATAAAGAAAGTAATGGGCACATATCATCTAGTCTCAAAATAATATCAATAAATAAAATTGCTAGTAGAAAGAACTAGCTCTACAAGTCTTAACATCAACATTCGACTCTAGTGTATGAAGCCTCTATCTCTATCATATGGTGCCAACAACTAACCCATGGCTACCTCAAAACAAAATAAAGATAACTCAAAAGTCTAACTGTAGTAAGTAAGATGAAAACAACTAATGACCCTCCAAAGTAAAGGATTCTCACAAAATCAGCAAAACTACTCGGATCCTCAAGGATGCACCTATTGACGATCTCTAGTCCCTGTATCTACATCATGAAATGATGCAGTGCCAAGTGGCGTGAATACATGGATTGTATGATATATAAAATAGTTGAATGAAATCAAAACTGGTAGAATAATATGGAAAGTCATCAACTCAGAATAAAAACCAATCAAAATGTCAAATGCTTATCTAAAACATGAATAAAGAGTAGACAAGTGACCCATCAACCAATTAAACCTCATCAATAAAATCAGACTCAACTCAATGGAACTCAACTCAACTCATCCCATCTCATCTCATCTCATATCATCTCGACTCAGAGTACTCAATGTGGGGACTTTCTCAGAGTTTCTCTTATCCGACAACAATCACTTATGAGCCAGTGATTGTACAATGAAGTGATGTTTCAAGATAATAAAGTGAGGACCTATCCGACTCTAATGGAACTTAATCAATAGGATGAGAATTTTTCTGAATCTAATGGAACTTAGCTCTCAAGGTGAGAACTTGTCCGACTCTAATGGACTTAACACTCAAGATAGGAACTTGCTAACTCTAATGGACTTAGTCCACTCCTACGTTTGGCAACATAGTTAATAAGTGGGACTTGGACTTGCTCTTACTCTTACTCATTTCGGTGCTCGATACTCCTCACATGACTTGATGCTCATAAGACTTCTCATCTCAATCAGCCATCTAAATTATTCTCGTAGAGACTCTCATCATCTTATCAACTCAACTTTCCTTCAATTGCTCAAGGCTCAGATCCATCATTAGTGAACAATCAATTAGACAGTTTATTAGAGTTCATTCATGACTACTCATGGACCATCAAGTTGTACCTACCTATCATGATACTCACATCACAATCACAATCCACATTCTCAGATTAAGGCTCTAGACTCACTCTCTAAGTTCATTCATGCATTCTTTCAAAGTTATCATATAGGGTTTTGCAATATCCCATTAAAAGCAATCAATTCAAGAAAACAAGTTTATGATGATCATCAGCATATGAAAATACACTTATTTAATATAACATTCAATCAAATCTTTGAGAAACCATTCAATAATGATGTATGTAGACTCATTAGACTTCCAACTCTTCTATGACCATGTGTGAGGCACATGAGAGAGTGATCTCATGCTTTCACTTAGCCTTGCACACTTGGTATGAAGCTTTTGGACAATCAACCTCAAAGAAATCTCTTCGAACTCCTCAATTCCTCATTCCTCTACTCTTTGCTTTAGCCCTAGGTTTCAAGGACTTAGAAGGGACTTAGAATGAGTTGAAAACTTTTTTTTACGCTTAAAATGACTCATTTTGATCATATATTATGTATAGGGGGTGTTTGGAAAGGTCTAGAATGCCCTTTATGAAATTCAAAAAAGTTTCTCTAAGGACATGGGGTCCGTAATGTGGACTAGGTATACTTTCGATGTTACCAAAAATTATTTGAATGCGTTTTCCAAATCCCGTCGAAAATTTTTTAAAAAATATAAGTGTTGGTTTGCGATGGAGGCGCATTGCGCCTCTGTCGCACACCAACACTAGTTCATGTTTTTGCATCAAAAAATTATATTTTGATCCGGTTATTCTAAAAATCAACCGAGACCACTCTCCCACTTACTTTTTTGTGCTGATCGCAAATCCGCTAGGGGTATTTTGATAATTTTGTTGGGTGTTACAATTTTATTGATATAAGATTACATTGGTGTCGGTCCATAAAGAGCTTTTGATCACCTAGATCATTAGGGGTTCGAGGCCACAACATCGAGGATTTGTGGTCCTTACAGTACTTTAGATTTGAGAACCTGATCTCGTAGATTTGTGGCCCACAGAATGCTTTACTCCGGGAGAAACTTTAGCTCTTAACTACTTTAGTATAGATATTTTGTGCACTCTGTGGGTTAATGTGTAATAGCCTAAACAAAAACAAGGGCATATATGTCATTTAATTTATTTTTTTTTAAAAAAAGGGACAAATTGTTTGATTTCTTATTAAAGGGAAAAAGAAATGAAATTAAAAAAAATAGATTAAAAAAAGACAGAGAAGGACTAGCAACTAAAAAAAAAAGAAAAAAAGGATAGGAAGGGGTGGGATTAGCAGCAAAGTTGCCTCCCATAGAAACCCCAAGCCGAAAGGAAAAAAGAAAAAAGAGGAGAAGAAGGGTTCAACAAAAAGGAAAAAAATTTGGAATAATGTAAAAGGAGGTAAGTTCCTAAACTTAGTTTTAGACCTGATTTATATTCTAGTGGGTATAGAACTAGGATTAAGATTTTAAGAAATTATGGGTTAAAGATAAGAGGAAATTGCTAGATTTTCATGAACAACAAAGGTGCATAATATTAGAATTGTAAATTTTGATACTTCGATGTATAGAAAGTAATGGTAAATGGATAGTATGTTATGTTGGTTCATTACAATGTGAAATTAATCAAGATGAGACTTTTTGGCGTGATCAAAGCATAAGTCAAATATGGACAGATTTTGTGTCTTTCATGAAACCTTGAGGGCTAGGTATTTAGAATATGAAATTAGCCTAAATGAGGACTTTAATATAATATTATTATTATATGATTTATAGATTGATCGAAGGAGGTCATGTGAAGTTTGGTATTTTCAACCCGAGTACTGTGAGTAGTAATCTTAACCCCAATTTGTGTTTTATAAGTTTCATAATTTTTTTACATGATTTATAAAGTGAATTGTTACTGAATGATTTGAATTTTGATATGGGACAAGTCCTTTACTTGATTTGATACCGAAATAGCTAATTGAGATGATCTTACTTTTATAAGACAAGTATATTGATAATTGAGATTGTTATCATTATTTAAATGATTTTGACATTCATTTGAGATATAAGTACTTTTACATGTGCTTTTATTAAGTTGACATAATATGATTACAAGATTTACATGTGTTATACTGCTTTTAAAAAAGCTTACATGGTTTATAAAGAAAAGATTTAATGGGAGTAGATCTTGATGAATCCCATAACTAATGGAGGGTTCATTAGACCTGGTGTTAGACCCCGTATTTCTTTAATTACGGATGATCATCCAATCGGGAAACTTTGTTGGGGATGTCGTGTAATTTGAGCTTAAGTATATCTCCGGCACGTGATTGGAGCATCAAGTGAATTTGGTGTGCATAATTAAATTTGAGTCGGAAGTCCTTAATTGGATCAAAATAGAAAAGTTTGGGACCTAATTGATAAATAGGTTAAGTTGGGGCCCTTATGATGCAATTTTAGA
>JAPFFP010093353.1:0-20603 GCA_026153255.1 Solanum medicagineum
AGTTACGCTTGCTGAAATTTGTTGGACAGATTCTGTGTAGAAAGTTGCTGCACCTTTTCCTTTTGTTTTGGTGATTTACCTATGGTTCGTAAGTTGTATTATGAAGAGAACTTGATGTTAATAACATGGTTTAAGTTATAAGCATCACCCTAAGGTTGCTGCCCTGATTTTGGTTTCGTTTGACAAGCGCGCTTTATCGTGTTATTGTAAGCGTCATGTTGATTGGAATTTTGCGGGCTGTTGTATATAAGGCTATTAGCCCACATCCTTCATGACTTCTTAAGTACTGTTATAAGACTGTTTTAGGTCAGTTTGTTTGTGTAAATGCTGCTACAACAGTTTGGTTAGAGTTGGAATAGGCTTGGAGTTGTCAACGTCGAAATGTAGCAAGGGAAGGTAACGTATGATGTCCATTTTTACATTGTGTGGAATTGTGATGTGTTGTGCTTTGTGGGCTATGGTAATACTTTTATGGCATTTAAATTGGCTGTACATGATGTGTACATGCTAATGTGTATGAGAAAATACGATTAAGGAGCGGAAAGGTTAAAGGAATACACTCGGGTTTATAAACACCTGCTTGCTGCCCGTGTATTGTTTTCTTATGTGATTGGATTGCCAATGTGTATCTATTGGCTTTTAGTGCTAGTTTTATCCCTTACTATGTCGTAGATAAGTATTTGGAGGAAGGAAAGGTTATCTTGAGATAGTAACAAGGTCAGACGACGAGGTATGTAAGGTTATTTGATTTCATATCACTTGGCATGAAACATAGATCTCTCGTTGGTACATAAAGGTACTTGCCAACTCCAACACAACTATTAACCATGTCCCCACTCTTTTGCATGTTTATATGATTGCATATGTAGTTACCTTCAAACCTTCATAGAAACTTTGACACCAAGTTACATGAGTTCCTGCTATAGAATTAAGTTCACGAGTTGTTCCATTTCATACGCATTGCATCATTTGTGTAATGTACTCTTTTCATGATCATATTGTCTTATGTGATCATCCCCATGGCATATACCACATATACAGTCTTACAGCTCCAATGTTGTGACCACCAAAAGAACCATCTCAAAGGTAATTGAAAGATAAGTATACAGTTTTGACGGGTGGTAGCCCGAGGGGGTTCAAGAAGAACCTAGCAAAGGGACGATCCCGGTATCCCGAGGGGGGGGAAGAATCACCTAGCCGGGGAAATTCTCATTACGAATGGTAGCCCGAGGGGGTTCAAGAAGGACCTGGCAAAGGGATGATCCCAATACAGTTTACCACTGACCAGTTGGTCATTTTGTATTACAACTGTGCACAGATTTTACAGTAAAGGTAAAATAATATAAAGAACATAAAGTACATGATTCCATAGTATAACCAAAGGTGGTCTACAAACTTCCACCGGTGCATGGTTTCATTTGAGTTATTACTTTACATACAGTATATCCTACCTTACATACTCAGTACATTATCTCGTACTGACGTCCCTTACGGGGGACCTGCATTTCATGCTGCAGGTGCAGGTGCTAGTAGATCTCTCCAGTAGGAGTACAGGATATTCAGCTGTTGTCACCAAACTCCAGGTTGCTTCGGGGCTTTGTGTATGTCTAGAGCTTATGTTTATATTATACTGTTAGTTGAGGTGGGGCCTGTCCCGACCCTTGTCAGATGTTTTTATTTATTTAGAGGCTTTGTAGACTATGTAAAGCAAAGTGAAGTCATGTCTCGTACCTCAGACACCGTGGCCCCAACGGCCTAGGCGTATGCATTTCTTTTTGGCTTGTTATCACTATTTATTTACTTTAAGGCATGTTAAAGGTAGAAATCCCTTATAATATGTACAGAAAGTGCATAGTTACAGGTTGGTTCTCCCGAGCCTTATCGGCAACGGGTGCCAGTCCGCGCTAACGGGACTTTGGGGCATGACAATACTGAGGCGATTCCATGCACTTCTCAGGTTACTTCTGCAAATTTACCTATTATGTATGCTTTTTCATTTCAGGCTTTGGTACGCAGGTTGACTAGGACACAAGCCCACCAAGATCAAGCCATGGGTTCATCAGATAGTCTAGGCCTCAGAGGTGTAGGCCAAGGCATTCACTCTATCTGAGTTGGACCGGAGAGTTGCTACAGTGGATGCCAGGGTTGACACTTTCGAGGCTAGGGTCTAGAAGAGGGTTGAGGGGTCTCATCCTGCAGATTTTGTTGTCGTACAGCAGAAGTTCGCCAAGTTCAAGGCCGACTTGATATCATCATTAGCAGGCCTGGAGGAGGCACCTGTGGTTGAGGACTTGATTGATTTATTCAAATATTGTGCACGTGCTCTCGGGAAGAGGCCACTAGAGGGTAATGATGTAGATGTGGCCTAGAAGAGACAAAGAACTGCTGAGAGGAGGCACAACTAGATGAGCAGATTACTAACTTGTTGATGAGGGAGTCTATAAAAATGGATCCGACTTAGGCTCGAGAGCAGCAAAGATTACATAGAGCTAGTACCTTAAGTTCAGCTGCAGCGCAGACTACCCAGGAGGAGAGAGAGCCTAGGACGAGATTGATGTCGGTTCCTGAGCACCATGTGTTTGCTACTTTTGACCCTTATGCTTACTACTTTTGGATACTTTTTTCTCATTACTATTTCTAGATACTCTATTTTTATTGTTGTTTTTGGATAATTTGGTTTTTATTACTTTTTGGATGATATGTTTTTGTTTGGTTTTATTATATATTTCTACTTTGATGATAATGTATCATTTTTTGTGGGGTATGGTATATTATGGACTTGAGTGAAGTCTGAGTAGCTTTTGGTCCATAACTATCCTATTTTTTGTATCCCAAGGTTTTCTTGTCGTATTATTTTTCCTTGTAGATGCTTTTACTTGATGTTGAACCAGTATGTTTTATGGGTTGTAGATAATTTGAGGATATATGGCAATTAATGCTTTTGGCATGTATATAGTTTTGAATGATTTTATTGAATGTGTGAAGAATTGGTACCCACAAAATTTTTGGGATTGTTGGTTATTATTGCAATCTTACATGAGATTTATTTGGCAATGTTTGTTCTAAAGAAGTGGAGGCAAGTTGATGCTTGAATCATGCGTTGTGAGTCTATGTTGATTATGTATACAATGTCATGTGTGTGTGAGCTAATTTTGTCATATTCATGCATTATATACTGATTAAGAACTTGCTTTGCTACTCTGAGTTGGACTGGAGATTTTGTTGATTGAGAAGAGATCTTAGGCCGTTGTCGTTTAAATTAGTCCACTTTCGAAATGACCCCAAAAAGTGCTTGAAAATGTGCTTCACAAGTGCCTGGAATAGTAGTTTCCTTATATCTCAAAATCCGTGAGTGATGTTGAAATTCTGATTTTGTATTCTTGATTAGGGGATCAAATTTAGTAGGGAATGGGTCTAACCTCGATTTCAAAGTAAACGATTATAAATTTTATTTTTTGTAACTTTCCTAATCCAGAATCGATCCACAATTGTGGCGGGATGCATAGCTATCACGAACATGTGTTAATTTTGCCTCCGCAACAGGTCTGCATCGCGAAATTGACGCAGAGCTGCGTATTTTTTTTGCTAGTGATTTTTATCTCTGTACAAAGCTTTTTGGTCTTGGGCCTAAGCCTTCCCATGCGTGAAAATACCTATACTTAGCCTTATTTCGCCCTCATATCATCAAAGACATTTCCAAATACTCTCCAAAACACTTAGACGATATTTCGTATACAAATTTCAAATACTAAAAATCAATCTAGATCTAAGAATTTCACTCAAGCTTCAAGTGTGCATCTCCAATCTTCTTCAAGAATTCTCCAAAAGTTAAGGTATATTGGTTTCTTTCATGGGTTCCTTTCAACCATGATACCCAAGCTTCCTTTTACATTTTATTTCATGATTTAGAGTTTATTTACTCATAGGTCTTATTTATTATGAAATTCACTACACACTATGTTGGGGTTTATGAAAATGTTATTTCTTGGCATGTTTTGAGCTATGGATCTAAGATCTATTGTGAGACTTGATGAAAGGTTTTGATGTATATTATTTGAGGGTGTTATCAAGTATTGATTGAGGGTTTTACAATGTATTCTACTTGCATGTTTTCACTCTTGAATTGCATGGTTTTACGCTAACACTAAACACCTGCTAAGTGTTTGATAAAATGTCCGGTTCATGATTTTTGAGTTATTGAATCCCTAAAGCTTGGCATATGTGATATATGACTTTATGATGATGAAAGTATGTCGTATGTGAGTTAGTCATGATAAGCTTCTAAAGTGTTACATGTTGACCATAACCTTGTTGAGGGGTTGGTACCTTGACCACTTTGATGGAGGGTTTTAAGTCCATTAACCTTGTTGAGGGGTTGGTACCTTGACCACTTTGATGGAGGGTGTTAAGTTCATTAACCTTGTTGAGCGGCTGGTAACCTGACCCCTTTGATGGAGGGTGTTAAGTCCATTAACCTTATTGAGGGGTTGGTACCTTGACCACATTGATGAAGGGTGTTAAGTCCATTAACCTTGTTGAGAGATTGGTACCTTGACCACTTTGATGGAGGGTGTTATGTCCATTAACCTTGTTGAGGGGTTGGTATCTTGATCACTACCGAGAGGGTGCTAAGCCTTGGATTCCAAGAAGTAGTTTCTTGGTTTATGATGATATCTCTTCTTATATGTGTAATATGTTCAATATAAGCATGTTTAACTTCAAGCATCCTTAATACATGTCATATTACTACTATGCTATCGATTATTATTATATATTTTGACTATGTTGTCTATCTCTTGTTGCATTACATCCTACATACTTATTACATTTGAACGTATTAATGCATACTCTATGCCTAAATGATATTACAATATAGGAACAGGATCTCCATTTGGCCATCCTCCCTCTCCACGTGACTAGTTCGATTGTCTCTCAAGCTAGTTGGTGAGTCCTCCATTTCGGGGACGTTGGTTTATATTTCTTATACTATGTATTGATACTCTCTTCTTTATTACTACGTTGACTATGAGGGTGAGCCCAGTTGCTCGTCTTGGCCCCCGCTAAGTATCTATGTTTAGAGGTGTTGTTTGAAAAGTTGTGAATTATTCTTGAGCTTTGACTCTTGTATGATATTTAAGTATTACTCCCTCTTTCTGTCTCGCTCCCTTAGTCCCAATTCTCCTTGTTTATGTTTATCTCTATCTATCATTTTTAATTGCTTCCGCAACCAAGGATGTGTAATGATATGATATGCGACTTGTTTAGGGTTCCTTCGGGTTCCCGATTTGTCGGTCACGTCTAGGCCCTAGGCTAGGGTAGTGACACTGATGGTATCAGAGCATTATGTTGTTTGATCCATTGAGTCTAACACACGGCGTCGATTAAAGTCGTATTAATGATTGTGTTGTGCACCAAAACTATGAGTAAGAGGCTATGAGACATTTTAGGAAATTTTTCCCTTATTCATGATTCTAAGTCATGCTATAGTGTTAAAGTATGTTTTTCCCCCCTAACGATTATTCTTTGATATGCCAGATCATGCCTAACACAAGAGGAAGAACAGCCCGCACCCCCGAGGAGCAACTGGCCCCTCCCGCTCCTCAAGATCCTCAAGATGGGGGATCGGTACATGAAGAAACCGGGGATGCTATTACCTTTCTTGCAAAAGTTGTGGCTAACCAAGCCAACTAAAGGGCCCAAGCCCCTCATGCTCCTAATCCAGCTTCTTTGGTGAGAGACTTTATGAGGATGAATCCATCGGTATTTTATAGGTCAAAGGTTGATGAGGACCCTCTGGAGTTCATTGATGAGGTTTACAAGGTGTTGGCTATTATTGGTGTTAGGTCAGAGGAAAAGGCGAAGTTGGCGGCTTACTAACTCAAGCGGGTTGCACAAACATTGTTTAATCAATGGAAGGAAGAGAAGGGAGTTGATAATGTGCTTCTATGGGAGGAGGTCAAAGCGGCTTTTCTTAATCTGTTCTTACCATTTGAGCTTAGGGAAGCTAAAATGATGGAGTTTATGAACTTGAACAAGGATCTATGAGTGAAAGGGAGTATACCCTCAAGTTCAATCAACTTCCAAAATATGCTCCCTAATTGGTGGCCGTTCCAAGGGCTAGGATAAGTAAGTTTGTGATGGGAGTGTCTCACTTGGTGAGTGAGGAGTGTCGGTCGGCTATGTTGATTAATGACATGAATTTTACTCACTTGATGACCTATATCAAACAAATGGAGGAGGAAAAGTTGAGCAAGAGGAGAGGTAAGGAGGCCATGAGGGGCCCGTGGTGAAGGAAAGTTCCAAAGTCTCAAAGGTAGTGGTAGTGTGGTACTTTATAATAGGTGGCCAAAATGTGGTATACGCCATGACGACTCATGATTCAAGAAAACCAATACTTGTTATAGTTGTGGAGAGGAGGATCACAAGATAATAGATTGTCCTCAAAGGAAAAAAAAGGGTAGATGTGGTGATGTTGATCAAGGGAATGCTCCAAGACGTAATCGGTTGTATGCTCTTCATAGGAGGTAAGGAGGGGAAGAGGTGCTCGATGAGGCTACCAGTATGTTAAAAGCTTTTCTTGATGTTATTGTGCATGCTTGATGGTTGCAAGGGTTACTTTTCCTTCATTGTTCCTTTTGTTGTTAGTAGGGTATGGTTATGTGAGTCTATTAATGCTAGAAGGGTTTAAAGGTTGTTCATGTTCTTATTGCATAGGGTCCTGTCTTGTGGTTTTTGTTGGACTTAGTTTATTGGGTTGGAGGTCTTGAGGTGGTTTGGCTATTTGCATACCATGCTCTAATAAGTGTAGGACCCGTACGATTTTGATATAAAGGTTATGGATGGTCGATTTATTTAGTCAACTACAATGGGTTAGTCACTTCTTTATGCTTGATCCTTGGTTCGGGATTTGTCGCCAAGTGAGAGTGAGGGAAGGTGATATTCCTAAGTGTCCTTTCGAATTAGAAGTGAGCATGTTGAGTACTTTTGGAGTTGTTTGGTTGACTTATACACCAGCTAGGTTTGTGGATTTCATGAATAGGGGTAAACCCTACCTTGACATGTTAATGGTGGCCTCTAGTGGTGGAACATTGATTTATTTAGAGCTTGTGAACCCTTTTGGGGGTAGTGTTGCAACTCTTGAGAGATGATAGGTTATTGGCTAAAAATGATAGGTTGGAGTTAAGGATAACAAGAAGGAGGCTAGAACTCCTTAAGGATTATGATATGAGTGTACATTATTTTTTCGGTAAGGCTAATGTTGTGGTCGGTGATCTAAAATAGACTAACATGTGTTGATGATGATGGCAAAAAGGTGACATGAGGGGTCCATCATTTTGCTAGGTTGGGGGTTAGTTTGGAGGATGTTGAGCATTTTGGTGTAGTATTCTTGATGGTTTCAAATCTTCTTTGTTTGGAGAGTTCTAGTTTAACCAAAGCCTTGATTTCACCTTATTAGGGTTGGAGATGTTGGGTGAAAGAGGGTAAGGTGGAGGTTGTCTCACAAGGGGGACATTGTGGTTTATTATACCAGGTGGCTATGCGTGATTAAGTTTGCAAATCAGTTTAGGGTTGTGAGTCCTTATAAAATATAGAGGGAGGTTCATAAAGTTCCCTAAGGATGGAATGACATAGGGATATGCTATGGTTTGTCTAGTTCTTCATGCTTTTAGGTTGAGGAGATGTGTTGGTGACTCTAAGGCTATAGAACTCTTTGAGATTATAGGTGTGGTGGAGGATAAGTTGACTAAGGAAGAAGTCCCAGTGGAGGGAACGGTTGAAGGAGTTGATTGATGAAGACGTAGTGTCGTCAAGCCTCATGGGAAGAATCGTCAAGTCTAGAGTGCCTTTCGGGGAGGCATAGCGAGCATGGAAAAGTGATATCTGTGCCTCCTTCATTCTATTCAATGTTATGATAACATGTCAAACTCCTATTTGTGATTTCAAGTCTCATGTTCCATTCCCTAAGTCATTTGCATGCATTCTTGTTTACATTGAAAAGGTTCATGGTTATTTTACACATACGTTGAGATTTTGAAAATGGTGTTTTAAAGTGTATTGTTGCATTCTTGTTGGGGCTACCCTCTTTATGATTATTCTTCTCTTGTATGTTTCTTTGATATTCGAGGATGAATGTTCCCAAGGGGGAGATATTGAAACGACACCAAAAAGTGCCCAAAAATGTGCCTCAGAAGTGGCCAAAATCGTAATTTCCTTATATCTCAAAATACGTGAGTGATATCGAAAGTTCGATTTTGTATTCATGATCAGGGGGTCAAACTGAGTGGGGAATAGGTCTAACCCCAATTTAAGAGCAAAATATTAGCAATTTCATTTTTTGTAATTTCCCTTATCTAGAATCGATCCGCGAAAGTGCCGCGACGCGTAGTTGTCGCGGACATGTATTAATTTTACCTCCGCAACAGGTCCGCTTTGCGAACAAGATGCGGACCTAAGTATTTTTGTTGCTAGTGATTTTTATCTCGGTCCAAGGCTTTTGTGTCTAGGGCCTAAGCCTTCCCATGTTTGAAAGTACCTATATTTAGCCTTATTTCACCCTCATATCATCCAAGACATTCCCAAATACTCTCCCCAGAACTTAGATGATATTTCATCTCCAGATTTCAAATCCCAAGACTCTATCTGGATCTAAGAATTTCACTCAAGCTTCATGTTTCCATCTCCAATCTTCTTCAAGGATTCTCTAAAAGCTAAGGTATGTAGGTTTTTTTCATGGGTTCCTTTCACCCATGATACCCAAGCTTGCTATTACCTTTTATTGCATGATTTGAAGTTTATTTACTCATTGATCTTATTCATTAAGAAATTCACTGCACACTATGTTGGTGTTTATGAAATTGTGATTGTTTGGCATGTTTTAAGGTATGGATCTATGATTTATTGTGAGACTTGATGAAGGGTTTTGATGTATATTATTTGACGGTGTTACCAAGTATTGATTGATGGTTTTATATTGGATTTACTTGCATGTTTTTAGTTTTGAATTGTATGATTTTACAGTAGCACTACACACCCACCAAGTACTTAATAAAATGTTTGGATTATGATTCCTGAGTTGTTGAAGGCCTAATGCTTGGCATATGAGATATATGACATTATGAATATGAAATTTTGGTGTATATGGGTTAATTTCATGATAAGATTCTATAGTGTTACATGTTGTGACCATAACATTGTTGATGGGTTGGTACCTTGACAACTTTGATGGAGGGTATTATGTCCATTAACCTTGTTGAGGAGTTGGTAACTTGACCATTTTGGTAGAGGGTGTTAAGTACATTAACCTTGTTAAGTAATTGGTAACCTGACCCCTTTGATGGAGGGTGTTAAGTCCATTAGCCTTATTGAGGCGTTGGTATCTTCATCACTTTGATGGAGGATGTTAAGTCCATTAACCTTGTTTGGAGATTTGTACCTTGACCACTTTGATGGATGGTGTTAAGTCCATTAATCTTGTTGAGGGGTTGGTACCTCGATCACTACCAAAGGGGTGCTAAGCCTTGGATTTCGAGTACTAGTTTCTTGGACTATTAAGATGGTCTCTTCTTATCTACGTAATATGTTATATATAAGCATGTTTTACTTCAAGCATCCTTCATATATGCCATGTTGCTACTATGCCATCTATTGATTATTATAATGCATTTTGACTATGGTGCCTATCTCTTGTTGCATTGCATCCTACATACATAGTACATTCAAACATACTAACGCATCCTCTATGCCTACATGACGTTACCATGTAGGAATCGGAGCTCCAGTGGGTCATCCTTCTCCTCCACATCGCTAGTTTGATTGTCTCTGAAGCTAGTTGGTGAGTCCTCCACTCGGGGGATGTTGGTCTATATTTCTTCTACTATATATTGATACCCTCTTCTTTATTGCTACTTTGGGTATGAAGGTGAGCCCGGTTGCTCGTCTTTGTCCCCACTAGGTTTCTATGTTTAGAGTTGTCGTTGGACAAGTTGTGTATTATTCTTGAGCTTTGACTCATCTACGATATTTAAGCATTACTCTCTCTTTTTCTCTCGCTCCCTTAGTCCCAATTTCCCTTTTTTATATTTATCTCTATTTGTCATTTTTTAATTGCTTCCGTGACCAAGTATATGTAATGATATGTTATGAGGCTTGTTTGGGGTTCCTTTGGGTTCCTCATTCTCCGGTCATGTCTAGGCCCTAGGCTTTGGTCTTGAAAACTTTTGCCTAAATGACTCACTAAATGAAAGAGTTTACCCCTTGTTCCAAATGTTTGAGCCTTACATATCTCCTTTTCTTTCTTGATACCTAGCTTGTCTAACCTTGTTTAGTGAAATACTTTGACATTGGCCCTGATCTATCCTTCAAATGTGAACATTGATTGAGGGAAAAAGACTAAGTTGAGTGTGGCTACCAAAAGTATCCCTAGTTTAAGGAATCGATATTATGTACTTTACTTTAGGCTAAAAACCTAAGTTGAGGGTGGCTAATGTTATGGTATTGTAGGAAAGATGATGTGATTGGTTGGAAATGAAAGAAAGGAGAGAAAATCATGTGTCGGGTGAAAGAAAAAGAATAAAAGTTGCCTTAGAATGTAAAGAATGGCAAAATCAGTTCAAAAATAAGGCACAAGTTGAAAGATAAAAAGTGAGTACCCGGAAAAGCTTGAAAGTGAAGAATAAGGGAGGACAAAGTGAAAATGGTTGAGTTATTAAGGTGGAAATGTTAAAAAATGTAGTTCAAGGATGGAATTTAGGCACTAATTGCCCAAAAATACCTTACCAAAGCCACATGAACCTATATTATAGGCCTACAAATTCCTAAAGTGATTCTAATCTAACTAGTCAATAGTCTGAAGAGTGAGTATATGGGCAAGCCTATGGTACTTGTTATCATGCATAAATTTTGTTTGTGAGAGTAAGTATGCTTGCACAGTCCCTCATTATTCTTTGATTATTTATTCAGTGAAAAAGAGGGATTTCTTTTTTTGTTAGGACATTTGCATTTCATGATCAGCATATGACTTGTGCAGTGATTGTGAATTGTTGATACTCCTTAGCTTGTTATAGTTAGATTGTCAAATGTATCAATATCCCTTGATTTTCTTGGTAGCATCCAATCAAGTTTACAACGCTAGTTTGGTTACCTGAGATGAAATTGAGAGAAGATTATGCCATTAGAATGATTGCCATGTATTACATATTATCTATGTAGATCGAGTCATTCCTTAAGGACAAGCAACAGTTCTAAGTTGAGGGTATTGATGTACTGTCAAAATACAACACATTTGATGCCTAAAACAAGTGCTTTTGCAAG
Organism: Solanum medicagineum; assembly: GCA_026153255.1. Lineage (NCBI taxonomy): Eukaryota > Viridiplantae > Streptophyta > Magnoliopsida > Solanales > Solanaceae > Solanum > Solanum medicagineum. Next base: position 11,311 of record JAPFFP010093353.1, read on the forward strand.
TTTTTAATGTGACTTTTTATGGTTTTTATCTGTTTTATGTTTGCTTTTGCAGAAAAAGGTTGACCTGATTTTGGGAAAAGAGTAGCAAATTTTGTTGAATTTGAAGATCTACGAGACTCACCACGTGTCGTAGTCAAAGCTATAGGTCATAAGAGATGGTTGTAATAACTAATTGCTTCAAAATATAAAAATCTGAGAAATTGAAGTCAGTCGTATGAGCCTAGGATACGAGTCGTAGACTAGACCACGACTCATAGCATGGATCATAGTAGTTAAATCCAAAATGACAAGTGCTGACTATGAAAGCCCGATTATGACTCGTAGGTCACTCTACGAGTTGTACCTATGAACCGCAAATGCTGTCGTCTAACTTTTAATATTTATTTTTAGGTCCTTTTCGTAAATAGTATAAATAGTTTAAGTTAGGGTTTTAAAAGAAAAAAGTATTGAGACTATTATTCAAATAAGATTGTAGAGATTCTAGAGAATATTATTAGAGGGCTTTTTATTGGTTTCAGTGTAGATACATAGGGTTTTACTTTGAAGACCCAATTTGGGGATTTTAAATCACTTGTAATTCAACTCCATTATTCAAACTTGTGATTTCATTATCAAGTTGGTTTTTGTTCTTCTTTTTCTTTGGATAAATTCTCAATCATGTTTATTCTATTCATTGTTTATGATTTTTCCCTAGCTATGAGTAGCTAAACCCCCACAACTTGGGGTTTTGGGAACCATAAATAGCTAGCTTCTCATAACCCAGATAGTTTGCATTTCTTTGATTGGGTATTTGCATGTATTGTCCATTTTTCTTCGGAACGCTTGTTGTTTGGTGGTGGACAACACCAAACCCCACCTAGTGTCATGATCCAGATCAGGGTAGTGATGAATAGAAAAAGGAAAAGGGTGACAGGATTCAATTGATGTGTTCTCGTCTAATCAACCAAACCGGACCAACGAGGTTGACTGGGACAATGGATAATGGTAAGCTGGATGAAACGACCCTAAAAAGTTCTTGAAAATGTGCCTTGTAAGTGCCTGAAATTGTAATCTCCATATATCTCAAAATCCCTGCGTGATATCAAAAATCCGACTTCATATTCTTGTTCAGGGGCTCAAAATTATGGGGCAAAGGGTCTAACCCCGATTTTACAGCAAACGATTAGCAATTCTGATTTTACAAATGTAAAATTCTTGAGAGTTTTTCGCGCCCCTTGTGCGACGCGCCAAGGGCATGCACTAGTGTTAAAGTTCTACCAGTTTTTACTTCGGTCTAAGACTTTTAAGTGTTGGGCCTAAGTATTCCAAAACATGAAAATTCCTATACTTAACCATTTTTCTTCGTCATATCATTCTAAACATTTCTCAATACTCAATCAAACACTTAGCCAACATATTATCTCCTAAATTCAAGTCACAAAACCTCTTTTGGATCTAAGGATTTCCTTCAAGCTTCAAGCCTCTATTTTCAATTTTCACCAAGAGTTTCTCCAAAGCTAAGGTATGTGGGTTTCTTTCGTGGGTTCCTTTTACCCATAAATGCCCACGCTTCCTTTTCTTACAAATTGCATGATTTAAAGGTCATTTATTTATAGGTCTTGATTATTATGAAAATCACTGCACACTATGTTTGAGCATATGAAACTGTGACTGTTTTACAATGTTTTGAGTTATGAATCTAAGATCTATTGAAAGGATTGGTGAAGGATTTTGTTTTTTAATACTTGAGGGTGTTATCAAGTATCTGTTGAAGCTTCTATATTGAATTTACTAGAATGAATTCACTTTTGAATTGTGTGGTTTCACACTAGCACCACACACCCTTTAAGTGTATGATAAAATGTCTCGATGTGGTTTCTTGAGTTATTAAAGGTCCAAAGTATGAGATATGATATGATTGATGTTATGATGATGGAAAGAGCTTGTGAATATGATATATTCCATATAAAGTGTTCATTTGACCATGACCAATCCAGGGGGACTAAGAGCCCGAATAACCTTATCGAGGGGGTTAGTACCTTGATAGCCAATCAAGTGGCTAGTGCCTTGATGACCTAGATGGGGGTTTGTACTCATAAACCTAGTAAGGGGTTTGTACCTCACCACCAGGGTGATGGGGTGGCATCATTATCAACCTACCAAGGGGTTTGTACTTTGGAAATCTAGCTTGGTCTCTTCTACACATATGATATCCTATATAAGCATGAGTTACTTAAGCATGTTTCACTTAAGCATTGATCATACATGCCATATTATTAAATTATGCCTATTTCCTGTTGTTATTTATTTTAATTATGATGCCTATGTCTTGTTGCATTGCATCCCATATACTTAGTACATCATACATACTAACACATGCTTTTGCCTACATGATGTCACCATGTAGGACCCGGTGCCCAAGTTGATCATCCTCCTTCTCCACGTGGCTAGTTCGATACAACTCAAGCTAGTTGGTGAGTCCTCAATTCTAGGGAAGTTTATCTATGTTTCTTTTATTATATATTGAGACACCCTTCTTTATGTTCTATTTTGACTGTGAGGGTGAGCCCGGTTGCTTTGTCTTGGCCCCCGCTCTTATCTATGTAGTAGAGGTACTTGTTGGACATGCTATGTATCTGTGATTATGATGTTACGCAAGCTTTACCCTTAGCCCCTTTGCCCTATTCATACTCTTTACATCTTTAATATGCTTCTGCGACCGATGATGTGTAATGATAAGTTAAGAGGATTGTATGGGGTTCCTTCGGGTTCCTCATTCATTGTGTAACGTTTAGGCCCTAGGATTAGGTCGGCAGAAGCCTGATATCAGAGCACTAGGTTGATAGATCCTTAGAGTCCAACACACCGCGTCAATTAGAGTCCTATTCATGGTTGTGACGCGTGCCATGACTATGAATAGGAGGCTATGAGGCATTTTAGGAATTATTTCCATTCTTCATGTTCTAAGTCATGTGATAGAGTTGTGGTAATCTTTCCCCCAAATGATTGTTATTTACTATGCTAGATCATGCCTAACACTTGAGGAAGAATGGCCTAAACTCCGAAGGAGAAACTTACCAATGGTGAGCTCTGGGATGCTCTCACTATGCTTCTGCAAGTTATGGCCAATCAAATCAACCAAGGGGTCCAAGCCTCTCATGCTACTACCACGGGAGCTAGGGTAAGGGACTTTATGTGGATAAATCCTCCGGTGTTCTATCGATCAATGGTGGATGAAGATCCACAAGAGTTCATTAATGAGGTATACAAGATATTAACTATCATGGTTATTGGGCAGAAAGAAAAGGCGAAGTTGGCGGCGTATCAACTCAAAGGGGTAGCCCAAATATGGTATTATCAATTGAAGGGGAGAAGGAAAATGGTAATGTGGTTCATTAGGAGGAGTTCAAAATGACTGTCCTTAATAGGTTCTTCCGTTTTGAGCTTAGGGATGCTAAATTGGTGGAATTAATGAGCTTAAGACAATGGTCAATGAGTGTTTGGGAATATGTCCTCAAGTTTATTAAACTTTCAAATTATGATCCTCATTTGGTGGTCGATCCTTGATCTAGGACTAATAAGTTTGTGATGGGGGTCTCCGAATTGGTGAGTAAAGAATGCCGGTCCACTTTGCTAATTAGTGACATAGACTTATCTCGATTAATGACATATGCCGAACAAACGATGGAAGAATAGTTGAGGAAGAGAAAGGGTCATGAGGCCAAGAAGACCCGTTTTGAGGATAAGTTCTAGAGGGTGGCCGGTTCCATCAAGGCCAAGGATCTTCTCATGCTACTAATAGGGGGTTTGCCAATGAATTCCCTAGGCCTCAAGGTGTTGGTGGTGTGGCTCCCATGAATGTGTGTCCTAAATGTGGAAAGAGTCATAGGGGTCCATGTTTTAAGGTTTCTAATGTATTCTTTGAATATAGGGAGCTTGGTCACAAAAAGGTGGATTGTCCAAGAAACCGTGGCAAAGGCCAGGGTGCAAATGTGGTTCCATTGGGTAGGGGTGGTCAGCAAGGTGGTGCCCCAAGGAACAATCATTTTAATGCTCTAACGGGAGGCAAGGGGTTGGTGAGGTTCCTGATATTGTTATCGGTATGTTGAAAATCTTTGACTTTGATGTATATGCTTTGATTGATCCGGGTGCCACTCTTTCTTTTGTCTCCCCCTTTGTTGCCCAAAAGTTCCATGTTGATCCCGAGTTGTTGCGTGAGTCATATGAAGTGTCTAGTCTTATTGGTGCATCTATTATTGCTAGGAAACTTTATAGAAATTGTCCTATTTTTGCTTTTTGCACATATTATTGCCTTGTGACCTTGTTGAATTAGAGATGGTTGATTTTAATGTCATTCTTGGGATGGATTGGTTGCATGCCTACTATGCTTCTATTGATTATAGAACCGGTAGGGTCAAATTCTAATTTCCAAATGAACCCATCCTTGAGTGGGAATGTCAAGATGTGGTGGTCAAGGGTAGATTCACCTCTTGCATTAAAGCCCATAAGCTGAGCTCTAAGGGGTGTCTTTACCATCTTGTGAGGGCTAGGGATGTGGACTCTAAAGTCCTTCCCATAGAGTCAGTCCCGGTTGTAATGAGTTTCTAGATGTCCTCCCAAATGACCTTCCCAGTGTTCCTTCCTAAAGGGAAATAGACTTTGTCATAGACCTCCTCCCCGATACTCAACCCATTTCCATTCCCCCTTATAGTATGGCCCCGTCGGAGTTGAAGGAGTTGAAATAACAATTGAGGGACTTATAGGGGAAGGGATTTATTTGACCTAGCCAATCACCTTAGGGTGCTCTGGTGTTGCTTGTGAAAAAGAATATGTACTGACTACCCGGCAACTCAATAGGGTCATTATAAAGAATAGATATCCTCTTCCAAGGATTGATGATTTGTTTGATCGATTGCAAGGGGCTGGCTATTTCTGTAAGATTGATCTTCCGTTCTGTTATCATGAAGTGAAGGTGAGGGAGTGTGATATTCCAAAGAGGACCTTCTGGACTAGATATGGTCATTATAAGTTTGTTGTGATATCTTTTGGGTTGACCAATGCATCGGCCATCTTCATGGACCTCATCAATGGGTTCTTCAAACCCTACCTTGATTCCTTTGTTGTGATTTTCATTGATGATATTTTGATCTTTTCACATAGTAGGGAGGAGCATATGGGTCATTTGAGGTTTGTGTTGTAAAGATTGAGGGAGGAGAAATTGTACATCAAGACTGAAAAGTGTGAATTTTTGTTGATGGATGTTGCAGTTTTGGGTCATATGGTGTTGGGGGATGGTATTAAGGTGGATCCTAAGAAGCCTGATATGATTAGATATTAGCCTGGAACACTGACCCCATTGGATATTAGGAGCTTCTTAGGACTAGCGGGTTATTATAGAAGGTTTGTGAATTGGTTCTCCTCCATTGTTTCCCCTATGACAAAAGTGACTCAAAAGAAGGTTAAGTTTTTGTGGATTGATGAGTGTAAGAGGGGCTTCCAAACATTGAAAGACAAGCTTGTGTCCACTCCTATATTGTCACTACCAGATAGGTTTGAGGGATTTATTATGTATTGCGATGCTTCTAGAATTTGTTTGGGATGTGTGCTAATGAAAATCGTAAGGTGATAGCCTATGCTTCTAGGCAACTCAAAGTGCATGAAAGGAACTACCCTACCAATGATCTAGAGTTAGCCGTCATTGTGTTTGCATTAAAGATTTGGTGTCACTACTTATATAGGGTGCCTATTGATGTGTTCACCAATCATAAGAGCCTCCAATATGTATTCACTCAAAAATATCTCAACTTCAAGCAAAAGAGATGGTTAGAACTTCACTAGCTCATGTTGATGGTGGTGATAACGAAATGGCTAGGGAGGTGCATCAATTAGTAAGAGTGGGGATTAGGTTGGAAGATGTTGGTGATGATGGTGTTGTTGTTTTTGATGGTTCTAAGTCTTCATTGGTGGATGAGGTGATAGCAAAACAAGACCTTGACTCCTCCTTGCCTGAATTGAAGGCCTTGGTGAAAGAGGGCAAAGTAGAGGTTTTATCTCAAGGGTGAAATGGTGCCTTAGCTACCAACGTAGGTTGTGTGTGCCTTATGTTTATTGTTTGAGAGAGAAAATCCTTGATGAGGCCCGTAATGCTTCTTATTCTATCTACCCTGGTTCCACCAAAATGTGTAGAGACTTGGGGGATGTGTATTGGTAGAGGCATGAAGAGGGACATTGCCAAATTCATTTCCAATTGCCATAGTTGTCAACAAGTCATGGCTGAACATCAAAGGCCGGGCGGCCTAACCCAAGACATTGAGGTTTCTACTTGGAATTGGGAAGAGATAAAGATGGATTTTGTTGTTGGATTGCCCACGACTAGAAGGGGTTTTGATTCCATTTGGGTTGTGTTTGATAGGATGATAAAATTGGATCACTTTCTAACGTTTAAGACCACATTTAAGGTTGCAGATTATACAAGGTTATACATTCATGACTTGGTAAGGTTGCATAGGGTTCCTTTGTCTATCATATCGGATCGTAGGGCACAATTTACTTCACATTTTTCGATATCTTTCCAAAGGTGTCTTGGTACTAGAGTTAAGCTTTTTACGGCCTTCCACCCTCAAATGAATGGCAAAGCCGAGAGGACCATCCAAACCCTTAAGCATGTTCTTAGAGCATGTGTGTCGCAACTTAAAGGTAGTTGGGATGACCATCTTCCATTAATTGAGTTTTCCTACAACAATAGCTATCATTCTTGCATCGGTATGGCTCCTTTTGAGCTTCTCCGTGGGACATTGTAGATAACCAGTTGGTTGGTTTGAGATAGGTGAGGTAGGTTTGTTGGGACCAGATCTGGTTATGGACGCTCTTCACAAGGTTAGGATGATTAGGGCAATGTTGAAGGCGGCCCAAAGTCACCAAAAATACTATGGCGATGTGAGAAGAAGAGACCTTGAATTCAAAGTTTGTGATGCGGTCTATCGTAAGGTTTCACCCATGAAAGGTATTGTCCATTTTGGTAAGAAGGGCAAGTTGAGTCCAAGATACGTTGGTCCTTATGAGGTCATGAGGAGAGTTGGTAATGTAGCATATGAGTTGAGGTTGCCTAGTGAGATGGAATTGGTGCGTCTAGTATTCCATGTGTCCATGTTGAGGAAATGCGTGGGGGTTTCGAATGCCATTGTGCCTATTGATGTTGTGGAAGTTATGAGGATAATTGTACTTATGAAGAGGTTCTGGTTTATATTTTGGATAGGCAAGTGAAGAGGTTGAGAAACAAAGAGGTCGTTTCCGTTAAAGCCCGTCGGAGGAATCAACAAGTTGAGAGTGCTACTTGGGAGGCCGAAGCGGACATGCAAAAGTTATACCCTTACATTTTCTACTCCACTCAAGCCTAAGGTATTGATCTAAGTCCTTTCTTTGATCTCAAGTCTTAAGTTCAGCCCCATGTCAATGCATATATTTATGTTTCAATTAACAAGTTCATGATGATTTTACACTTATGATGAAGTTTTGAAATGATGTTTGAGTGCATTGTTGCATCTCTATATGGGCTAAAATTGTCATGTAGTGCATCTCATATACATCTTTTTGACATTCGGTGATGAATGTTCACAAGTGGAAGATATTGAAACGACCCCAAAAAGTGCCCGAAAATGTGCTTCAGAAGTGCCCGAAATTGTAATTTCCATATATCTCAAAATTTGTGTGTGATATCGAAAATTCGACTTCATATTCTTGTTTAGGGGGTCAAACAAAGAGAGAAAAGGGTCTAACCTAGATTTTAGAGAAAAAGATTAGCAATTTAGATTTTCCAAATGTCAAATTCTAGAGAGTTGGTCGCACCCGTGGCGCGACGAGCCAAGGGCACTCACTAGTGTTAAAATTCTGCAAGTTTTGACTTTGATCCAAGACTTTTATGTCTTGGGCCTAAGTGTTCCAAAATATGAAAATTCATATACTTAACCATTTTTCACCCTCGTATCATTCTAAACATTCTCCAATACTCATTCAAACACTTAGCCAATATTTTATCTCCTAAATTCAAGTCTCCCCTCTTCCAGATCTAAGGATTTCCTTCAAGCTTCAAGCCTCCATTTTCAGTCATCACCATGAGTTTCTCCAAAGCTAAGGGATGTGGCTTTCTTTCATGGGTTCCTTTCACCCATGATGCCCAAGCTTTCCTTTCTTACAAATTGCATGATTTAAAGATGATTTATTCATGGGTCTTGATTATTATGAAAATCACTGCATACTATGTTTGAGCTTATGAAATTGTGACAGTTTTACTATGTTTTGAGCTATAAACGTAAGATCTATTGATAGGATTGGCAAAGGTTTTTGATGTGTATTGCTTGAGGGTATTACCAAGTATGTATTGAAACTTCTACATTGAATTTACTAGCATGATTTCACTCTTGACTTACATGGTTTTACACTAGCACTACACACCCTCTAAGTGTTTGATAAAATGTCCGGATATGGTTTCTTGAGGAATTGAAGGTCCAAAGCATGAGATATGATATGATTGATGTTATAGTAATGGAAAGAGCTTGTGCATATGATATATTTTGTGTAAATTATTGCAATACACCATACCTGTTCCGAGGGGACTAAGAGCCTGGATAACCTTGTCGGGGGGTTACTGAAAATTACCCCAAAAGGTGCTCGAAAATGTGCCTCGAAATGCCCAAAATTTTAAATTCCATATATCTCAAAATTTGTGTCTGATATCAAAAATCTGAGTTCATATTCTTATTAAGGGGGTCAAAGTTATGGGCAAAAGCTATCCACGATGTCAGTGCAAACGATTAGCAATTTCAATTTTTGTAAATTTCTTATCTAGAATCGATCCGCGACAGAATAAGTGTTGCAACCGTATTTTTTGGGCCAAAGTGTTGCCAACTGTATTTTTACCTATACTTAGCCTTATTTCACCTTCATATCATACTAAACATTCACCAATACTCAATACAACACTTAGCGATATTTTCACTCCCAAATTCAAGTCCCAAACTCTCATCCCAAGCTAAGGTTTTCCTTCAAGGTTCTTCTTCAAGCTTCAAGTCTCCATCTCCAATCTTCTCCAAGTTCATACCAAGCAAAAATATGTGGGTTTCATTCATAGGTTCTTTTCATCTATGATACCCAAGCCTCTTTTTACGCAAATTGCATTGTTTGAAGTTGATTTACAAATAGGTTTTGATTATTATTAAAGCTATGTAAAATTGCGATTGCTTTGCTATGTTTTGAGCTATAAATCTTTGATCTATTGTAAGATTTAAGGAGGGGTTTTGATGTATGTTGCTTGAGGG
>JAPFFP010093364.1:0-44127 GCA_026153255.1 Solanum medicagineum
CACATCAAAAATCAAAAACCTCTAACATACTTGTGAAGCACCATGCCAAGTCTAGTGACCCCTAGAGGGGTATGGTTGTGCATATCAACGGTCATCCTCATAGTCCTTAGTAACCTATGGACAATGTTCGGACTCGTGATCCTTTGCACTACACTAAAAACATGCACTCGAACCGGCCAAACTTCTCCCGGATGGAGCTTCCCATACTTGTGGCAAGGAGGAGAAGCTTGAACACCAATACCATTACCCTTCCTTTGAATATATAGAAAGTCACCAATCTTGTGGCCTATCTTGCCACACCCAAATCATACACCCATGTTCCGCAGACATGTTCCATAATGATTTCTCCCACATTTTGTGAACCTAGGATAGGTCATCCCACCATTGCCATTGGGCTTAGCATATGGGAGCCTCCCTTCAAAGTGCGCCCTTCTTCTCCCTTCCTTTGAGGCCATCGGAAACCCCTTATCTTATGCCCAACACCACTACACTTGAAGCAAATCCCTGCCAAGCACCTCCCTTGGTGTTTCTTTCCACACCCTTGACAAGGTAAACGGGGTCCTTTTCTTTGGGTACTCGGGCACCGATAGTCTAGTAGAAGATAAAGCACCCTCAACTCGGGCTCTCTTGGCCTTTTTCTTCCCCTTCTTATCATTTAAGCTCTCTAAGGTGCCCACCAATTAGTTGAGTTGGGTAGTCACAACTTTGGCCAATATTCGTAGAGCATTGCGAACCTCCGTGTTGGAAATGTCACCATTATGAATAGCTTGAGACATATTATGAAACGTAATGGTCAGAGATCTGTAATAATCCTTAGGGGACTTAGCTCTACCGCATGACATAGATCATGAAAAAGTGAACACTTCTTAAAATGCCTCATAGCCTCCTATTCATAGTTTTGGCGCGCTTCATAACCATGAATAAGAGTCCAATTGATGCGGTGTGTTGGGTTTCGAGGAATATTAACAATCGAGTGCTCTGATACTAAGTTTATCATGACCCAAGCCCAGGGGCTAGACGTGACACGACGAATGGGAACCCGAAGGGACCGAAACAAGCCTCTTAGCATATCAGCCACACATCCTTAGTCACGGAAGAAAGTGCACAACGACAAAAGATAATATAAAAGGGAAGGGGAACTAAGGGAAAGTCTTTGATAATCGTAAAAGCATAAGGAGTCAAGCTTATAGCATAAATACATCATAATATTCCAACAACACCTATAAACATAGAATAGAGCGGGGGCCAAGACACTTTCCAAGCTCACCCTCATAACGTGAAATGTTCAACATAAAGAAGTCTTAGGAATAGCAAGAGAAAGTAGATAGTGTCCTTGAACTTGAGGACGCACCAAAGCTTGTCTTCATAGAATCTCACTAGACACGTGGAGGATGATCAAGAGGAGCTCTTGTCCCTACATAGTGATATTATGTGGGCATAAAGTATGCGTTAGTGCATTTGAATGTACTAAGTATGTAGGATGCAATGCAATAAGACATAAGCCAATATAGTCAAAATGCATAGTAATAGGCAATAGATAAGCATAATCTCAATATGGCATGCATGATCAATGCTTGAAGTAAAACATGTTAATAAATCATACAAATTGCATAGAAAATGATACATATGTGGGAAAGTACCTCAACCGATAATGAATAAGACCAAGCGAGATACAACTTGGAATTTCAATGATTACTCCTCATCGGTAAAGATGTGGTCTACTTGCCAAGGTAAACCATACTTCACCATACAAGAGCCCATCCCATTTCAGAGAAGTAACCCCCTTTTGGGAACCCGTCCCTTTTTAGGGTGGATTTCATTAAAAAATGCACTAAATGGATCCATTAGTAAAGCAAGGATAAAATATACTTCTATATTGGCATATAGATTGAGGAAAGAGAGAAAACCCTCCATCCATCTGTGCTAAAGCAATCCCACTGAATAATTGAAATAATCACACCTTAGCAATTTGTAAGAAACATGGAAACATGACATGAGTAGTTCTAAAACATCAGTGACCTCTAATGGTGAGCCTAACTTCAAAACATAAGAATAGATCATCATCAAAGATTACCCTTACATTAAAATCAAAGAACCACAAGACGTAAAATCTTTGAAAAAGGGCTTAATCCGGCATTTACAACATCATAGATATTTTCATGAATTCAATACGTTTTTGAAAGTCCAAAATCATCATAAAGTCACTTGGTTCATAAATCATGCAATAGATCATCAATAATTTAATAATCCTTGACAAGACATTTTATCAAACACTTAGTGGCTGTATAATGCTTGTTCAAAATCATGCAATTCAAGAGTATAATAATATGAGGAAACTCGCTACAAATCAACCCACCAACATTTAGTAAAATACTCATATAGAATACCTTGAAATTCATCATTAAATTTCATAATCGATCATAGTTTCATAGCTCAAAACATGCATAGTCTCAATTGACAAATTCATACAGATATTTGTGACATGAAGTCAATACCATCTCACGGTGGAAGAAAATATTTCATAACATTTATTGACGATTGTATGCGATACTGCTATGTTTATTTACTTAGTAGTAAGGATGAAACAATTGAAGCATTCAAACAGTACAAAAGTGAAGTTGAAAACACAACTGAACAAAATGATTAAAATGATAAGGAGTGATAAGGGTGGTGAATTTGAATCTCCTTTTGAGGAAATATGTTTGAAATATGGCATCATTCATCAAACAACAACCCTTTACTCACCACAATCCAATGGAATAGCGGTAAGAAAGAATAGAACACTTAAGGAGATGATGAATGTCATGTTAATAGTTTTGGTTCACCTCATAACTTGTGGGGGGAAGTTGTTCTTACGGCTAGTTGAATACTTAATCTAGTTCCCTACAGGAAAACACAATTTATTCCATATGAAAAATGGAAAAGAAGAAAGCCCCCCTTGGATACTTAAAAGTATGGGGGTGTTTGGTTAAGGTCCATATTTCCAAACCTAAAAGGACAAAAATAAGACCCAAGACGGTTGATTGTGTGTTCGTAGGATATGTTGTGAATAGTAAAGCATATCGATTTCTGCTGCATAGATTATAAAATCCTAATATTCATATTAATATGGTAATTAAATCAGATAATATTGAATTCTTTGAAACAATATACCCGTATAGGAATGAATATGAATCATCTAATGTAAGTGACTAAACTACCTCGAGAAGAAACAAAGAAGAGTGATCATAATGAGATAAATCCAAAGTGTGGCAAATGTCAAAGGACCTCTACTTCCTTTGGATCATACTTTGTAACATTTTTGTTAGAAAATGAGCCTCGTACCTTCGGAGAACCTATGCCTTCTTTGGAAGTACAATATTGGAAGAAGACAATCAATAGTGAGATTGAATCCATAATGAATCATTATACATGGAAATTGGTTGATCTCCCTCCTGGAAATAAACCTGTCATGATCCAATCCTAGGGCCTAGACATGACACGGTGAATAGGGAACCCGAAGGGACCCCAAACAAGCCTCTTAGCATATCATTCACACATCCTTGGTGACAGAAGTAAATCAAGAATAAACACGTGAAATAATTAAAAAGGGAAGCTGGATTAAGGGAAGTCTTTTGATATTCATAAAAGTATAAAAGAGTCAAGCTCATCGTATAAACATAACATAATATCCAACAACACCACTAACTTGGAATGGAGCGGGGGCCAAGACACTTCCCGGGCTCGCCCTCATAATAATAAGTGTTCAACATAAAAACGTCTCAACATAGCAAGAGTAACTTAGATATTGTCCTCATACTTGAGGACTCACCAATGATTTTCTTCGAAGTACTGAACTAGCTACGTGGAGGATGATCAAAAGGAGCTCTGGTCCCTACATGGTAATATCATGTAGGCATAAAGTATGTATTAGTGCGTTTGAATGTACTAAGTATGCGGGGTGCAATGCAACAAAAACATAAGCTAATATACACAAATTGCATAATCATAAGCAATGAATATATAATCTCAATATGGCGTTCATGATCAATGCTTGTAGTAAAACATACTTGTAAATCATCAACTTGCATAATATACCATATATATATGGAAAGAAAATTTGATCCACATGAGTAATACCAAGAAAGCTATAACTTGGAATCTCGATGATCATCAGTAAAAATGTGGTCTATTTGCTAAGGTAAACCATACTTCACCTTATGGGAACATGACCTATTTCGTATGAAGCAACCCTCTTTATGGGAACATGACCCATTTTGGAAAGGATTTCATGATAAAGTTCACTAGGTGGATCCACTAGTATATTAAGGGTAATGATCATAATCCTATGGTGGCACATAGTTTGAGGAAAGGAGTACGGATCATTGAAGATATTCCACACCCACATCTAATCCATTGGTGCTAAGCCTAATTCCACGGAATACTTGAAATAATCATACTTTAATCATAACATGGATAGCTTGTAAGAACATGACTTGAGTAGCTTATAAACATGCTTGACCTCTAGTAGTGAGCCTAACTTGAAAATGAGAATAGATCATAATCATACATGAATCCTTGCTTTAACATGAATGGCTCACAAGAGTTAAAACTCTTAAATAGGGTTTAACTTGATACTTGTAATATCATAGATTCTTTTCATGAATTTAGTACATGCTTGAAAGTCCTTAATCATCATGAAGTTACTTTACTTGAGAATCATGTAATAGATCATCAATAACTTGAGAATTCTTGTCATGCCATTTTATCAAACACATGGTGAATTCATGATACTTGTTCAAAATTATGCAAGTCAAGAGTAAATCAAGATGAGTAAATTCAATGCAAATTAATCTACCACCATGATAGTAAAACCCTCGTGTAGGGTACCATGAAATCCATCACAAAAGCTCATGATAGTTCATAGTTTCATAGCTCAAAACATGCATAGTCTCAATAGACAAATTAATTCATGGAATAAGCTTGAAATAGATAGTCAGGCATAATCAATCAATACTTCATAAAATCCCAACATAATTTATATTCATAATCCATAATAAGAGATACTCATAGGTAATACAACTTGAAAACATGCAACTTTCATGAAAAGGGATGGTTGGTCTCCATGGATGAAAGGACCTATGGATGAAGACCCAGATGTCTTAAACCTTGAATTCCTTAAGGTGAACTTGAAGTAGACTTGGAGCTTGAAATGAGTCCTTGAGTTACAAAATTGTGCTTGAAATCCTTAGATTTGAATAAGAGAATTGATAGAGTCTAAGAGAGCTTTTAGAGAGGGTTTTGAGAGCTATAGAGTTGAAAAATGGCTAAGTATAGGAGATTTCACGTTAAAGGGGGTATGGGGCTATGACCCCAATGCCCTTGGGCGAATTAATAAAACCATGGAAAATGTTACAATGGTCTGTGCCCTAGCGCGACGCGGACCAATCGCGCCTGGCAAAATACACTGCTTCGCGCCCCTGGCGTTTCGCAGACAACGATTGGAAATCGTAAAATGAGCAAAAATTATTTTTGCTATGGGTCTTCTAAATTTGGGTTATACCCATTTCCCACTCAATTTTGCCCCTTGGTCGAGAATATGAAGTAGCATTTTTGAAATCACGCATGGATTTTGAGATATATGGAAATTACGATTATGAGGCCTTTCGTAGCACATGAGGGGCGTCCAACATCTCCCTCATTGGAAACATTCTGTCCCCCAATGGTCAAGGAAACATGTGTACGAGAAGTAATTATGAAGATTTTAGACCTATATGAATGCAACAAATGCAATTAAACATCACTGTGAAAAATCTCAATATAAATGTCAAAATCACCATAAACTTGTTACCATAAACATGAATGCATGCAAAATGACATGAGGGCTGAAACTTAAGACTTAAAATCATAGATTAGGCCTTAAGTTATTACCTTTTGCTTGAGTAGAGTGGAAGAGATATGGGTATCACTTTTTCATGTCTTCCTCGACTTCCCATGTGGCACTTTCAATTTGTTAATTCCTCCAAAGGACCTTGGCGGAAACTACATATTTATTCCTCAACCTCTTCACTTGTCTATCCAATATCTCCACCGGGACCTCCTCAAAGGTCAAAATATCTTCCACAACACCTACAACCTCTAAGGGCACTATAACAACTAGGTCACCCACACACTTCCTCAACATGGGCACATGGAAGACCGGGTGAACCATATTTATATCCATTGGCAACTCCAACTCATATGCAACCTTGCCAACTATCCTCAAAACTCTATTAGGACCCACAAACCTTGGGCTTAATTTTTCTTTCTTACCAAACCGTACCACATCCTTCATGTAAACCCAATCACCAATCTTAAACTCAAGATCTCTTCTCCTCAGATCGGAGTAGGACTTTTGTCTACTTTGGGCTGTCTTTAATCTCTCCCTTATCAACCCCACCTTATCCAAGGCTTCCATAACCAAATTCGGACCTAGCAAAGCCATCTCCCCTACATCAAACCACCTAACTGGGGATCTATAATGCCTACCATACAAAGCTACAAAGGGAGTCATGCCAATGCTTGAGTGATAGCTATTGTTGTAAACCAACTCAATAAGTTGAAGATGTTCGTCCTAACTATGCTTAAACTCCAAAACACAAACTCTAAGCATATCCTCAGGAGTTTGGATAGTCCTTTGACTATCTATTTGAGGATGAAAAGTCATTCTAAGCTTGACCCTAGTACCAAGACCTCTTTGGAAGGACCTCCAAAAGCGAGAAGTGAATTGAGCACCATGATCCAAAATGATAGACAAAGGAATACCATGCAATCTAACCAACTCATGAATATACAATTTGGCATAATCTTTGACACCATAAGTGGTTTTGACCGGTAGAAAGTGAGCCGACTTTGTCATTCTATCAACAATAACTCAAATAGAGTGAAAATGTCTCCTAGTCTTAGGCAACCCAACCATAAAATCCATGTTGTTCTCTTCCCACTTCCAAGAAAGAATTTCTATATCTTGGGCTAGGCCACCCGACCTTTGATGTTCGGCTTTCACTTGTTGGCAATTGTGACATCTGGATACAAACTTGGCAATATCCCTCTTCATACCACCCCACCAAAACATCTCCCTCAAGCCTCTATACATCTTTGTGGAACCGGGCTGAATAGAATAAGATGAATTATAAGTCTACTTCAAAATCAACTCCCTTAAGTTATCAACATTAGACATACACAACCTACCTTGGTACCTAAGGGCACCATCTCCCCCTTGGGAGAAAACCTCCACTTTACCATCCTTCACCAAGTCCTTCAACTTTAGCAAGGCTGGGTCAAGATCTTATCTTGACTTTAGTTCCTTAATCAAAGACGATATAGAACCATCAATAACCACTACACCACTATTATCAACTTAATCCTTCCTAACCCCCAACCTAGCCAACCGGTGAACCTCTCTAGCCACCTCCATATTACCAACATCAACATGAGCTAGGCTACCCATGGATACTCTACTAGAGCATCAGCCACAATATTAGCTTTGTCGGGATTATAGTGTACACTCATGTCATAATCTTTAAGGAGCTCTAACCACCTTCTTTGTCTCAAAATAAGATATTTTTGTGTGAACACATATTGGAGGCTCTTGTTATCGGTAAACATACCAACATGAACCATATACTAATAGTGGCGCCAAATTTTCAAAGCAAACACCACGACTGTCAATTCGAAATCATGGGTGGGATAGTTTCGCTTATGCACCTTAAGTTGCCTGGAGGCGTATGCTATCACCTTGCCATTTTGCATCAAAACACACCCCGAACCAATTCTTGAGGCATCACAATAAACTACAAACCCTTCCAACCCTTTTGGTAGAGCCAAGATAGGAGCAGAGATAAGCTTATCTTTCAAAGTTTGAAAACTCAATTCACATTCACCGGTCCAAAAAACTTTTGCCTTGTTTTGGGTCAACTTTATCATAGGGGAAGCAATAGAAGAGAAGCAATTCACAAAGCTTCAGTAGTAACCCGCCAAACCCAAGAAACTCCTAATATCCGATGCAATCAAGGGTCTAGGATTTCTTATCACCTTTGTCTTCTTAGGATCCACCCTAATGCCATCACCCGACACCACATGCCCTAGAAAAGAAACCTCTTCCAACCAAAATTCACACTTTTCATATTTAGCAAACAACCTCTCATCCCTCAAGATTTGCAACATCACCCTCAAGTGACTCGCATGCTCTTCCTCAATCCGAGAATAAATCAATATATCGTCACTAAAGACCACCACAAATATATCAAGGTAGGGTTTGAAGATCCTATTCATGAGATCCATAAATATAGTCGATGTATTAGTCAACCCAAAAGACATTACCACAAATTGAAAGTGCCCATACCTAGTCCGAAAAGCCATCTTGGGAATATCACACTCCCTCACCTTCACTTGGTGATATCCGGGTCGAAGATCAATCTTTGAAAAGTAACTAGCCCTTTGTAGTTGATCAAAAAGGTCATCAATCCTTGGTAGAGGGTACTTGTTCTTTGTGGTTACCCTATTAAGTTGTCGATAATCAATGCACATTCTAAGAGAGCCATTCTTTTTCTGCACAAATAACACCGGTGCACCCCAAGGTGACTTACTAGGCCTTATGAAGCCCTTCTCCAACAAGTCCCTCAATTGATCCTTTAACTCCTTCAATTCCGCTGAGGCCATATGGTAAGGGGGAAGGAAATGGGTTGTGTATTGAGAGAGAGGTCTATACCAAAGTTTATTTCCCTTTCGGGAGGAACACCGAGAAGCTCATCGAGAAAGACATCAAAAAACTCATTGACCACCGGAACCAACTCAATAGGAAGGACTTTAGACTCAACATCCATAACCCTCACAAGATGATAAATGCAACCCTTAGAAATTAACTTTTGGGTTTTAAGACAAGAAATGAATCTAACCTTGACAACCATATTATGACTTTCCCACTTAAGGATGAGATCATTGGGGAATTGGAATTTAACCTTATGGGTTCTACAATCAATGGAAGCATAATATGCATGTAGCCAATCCGTCCCAAGAATGATATCAAAATTCACCATATCTAATTCAACAAAATCACAAGGCAATACTTTATGCAATATGAACACGGGACAATTCTTATAGACTTTTTTAGCGATAATGGACTCACCAGTGGGGGTAGACACTTCATAAGGTTCACACAACAATTCGAGACTCACATGAAGGCTTTTGGCAACAAAAGGAGTAATGAAAAAAAGAGTGGCACCCGAATCTATCAATGCATACAGATCATAATAAAAAACCTTTAACATATCGATAGCAATATTGGGAATCTCCTCCATCCCTTACCTTCCTTGGAGAGCATAGAACCTATTTTGCTTTGGAGCACCCCCTTGTTGGCCTCCATTTGCCCTTTGACCCACATTGGCAACTTGGCCTTGAGGACGACCATCTCTACCTTTGTGTTGAGTATGAGGACAATCAATAACCTTGTGACCCATTTCACCACAACCAAAGCAAGCATTAGAGTTCTTCAAACATGAGCCACCATGGTTTTTCCCACACTTTTGGCACTTTAGGATTTTACATCCCACCATTGCCGCCTTGGGATCATGGGTTATCATTATAAAGTATCTTGTGATGAGCATTAGAGGACCCTTGGCCTTGGAACTTGTGGCCTTGAAGAAACCGGCCACCATTAGAACCTTGGAAACCACCTTCAAATCGAGCCCACTTGGACTTGCCACTTCTTCTCTTTCTAAGATTTTGCCCCTGTAGTTGTTCGGCATAAGTCATGAGCCGAGAAAAATAGATATCACTCACTAGCATGGAGGTATGATACACTTCATTAACCAAGTCAGATACTCCTGACACAAATTTGTTCATTCTATCTCTAGGATTGACCACCAAATGTGGAGCATACTTGGAAAGCTTGTTGAACTTGAGGACGTACTCCCTCACACTCATGGAACCTTTATTGAGGTTCATAAACTTCATCATCTTATCCTCTCTCAGCTTGATAGGAAAGAATCGGTTGAGGAATGCAGCTTTGAACTCCTCCCAATGAATAACATCGTCATCTCTCCTCTTCAATTTCCATTGAAGAAACCAAATTTGGGCCATATCTTTAAGTTAGTAGGACACTAACTCCGCTTTCTCCTCCAAATTGACCCCATGATAGATAACATCTAGTACACCTCATCGATGAACTCTGGGGATCCTCATCCGCCTTGGACCCATGAAACTCCGGTGGATTCATTCTTGTGAAATCCCTCACCCTTGAGCCCGAAGTAGGAGCATGATGGGCTTAGGCCCCTTGGTTCATTTGGTTGGTCATAGAATGGGCCAACATTATGATGGCAATTCTTCGGCTACCCCTCTATCTTGAGGAGCGGCAGGGGTCGGTTGCTCCTCGGGTGTACGGGCTCAACTTAGCCTTCCTCTTGGTATCGGCGTAATCTAGAAGAGAAAAGAGAATTTGTTGGGGGGAAAGACTTATCTTTACATCTAAAGAGCGGCATAGATAATGAAGAAGGGAAACATTTCCTAAAAGGCCTAATAGCCTCCTATTCATAGCTATGGTATACTTCATAACCATGAATAAGACTCTAATCAACGTGGTGTGTTGGATTCCGAGGACCATTAGCAACCTAGGGCTTTGATACCAAGCTTTTCACGACCCAGTCCTAGGTCCTACACATGACACGGAGAATGGGGAACATGAAGAGACCCTAAACAAGTCTCTTAGCATATCATTCACACATCTTTGGTAGCGAAAGTAAAACAAGCATCAACAAGTGATATAACTAAAAAGGAAAAAGGGAATAAGGGAAGTCTTTGACATCATAAAAGCATAAAAGAGTCAAGCTCATAGCATAAACATCACATAATATCTAACAACACATCTAACTTGGAATAGAGCGGGGGCAAAGACACTGCCCGGACTCACCCTCATGATAACATGTGTTCAACATAAAGAAGTCTTAACATAATAAGAGTAACTTAGGTATTTTCCTCGGACTTGAGGATTCACAAATGCTTTGCTCCAAAGTACCGAACTAGCCATCCGAAGGATGATCAAAAAGGAGCTCCAGTCCCTACATGATAATATCATGTAGGCATAGAGTATGCGTTAGTACGTTTGAATGTACTAAGTATGTGGGGTGCAATATAACAAAGACATAAGCCAATATATTCAAAGTGCATAATCATAAGCAATGGATATATAATCTCAATATGTCATGCATGATCAATGTTGTAATAAAACATGCTTGTAAATCATTCAACTTGCATAATATACAATATATATGTGGGAACAAGCTTTAATCTACATGAGTAAGACCAAGTGAGCTATAACTTGGAATCTCGATGAATACCCCTCATTGGTAAAGAGGTGGTCTACTTATCAAGGTAAACCATATTTCACCTTATAGAAACATGACCTATTTCGTATGAAGCAACCCTCTTTGTGGGAACATGACCATTTCAGAAAGGATTTCATGACAAAGTGGACTAGGTGGATCCACTATTATAGCAAGGTTAATGATAATAATCCTATGGTGGCACATAGTTTGAGGAAAGGAGTATGGATCCTTGAAGATAGTCCACGCCGACATCCAATCCATCGGTTCTAAGTCTAATTCCACGGAATACTTGAAATAGTCATACTTTAATCATAACATGGATAGCTTGTAAGAACATGACTTGAGTAGCTCATAAACATGTTTGACCTCTAGTAGTGAACCTAACTTGAAAATGAGAATAGATCATAATCATACATGAACCCTTGCTTTAACATGAATGGCTCACAAGAGTTAAAAATCTTGAAATAGGGCTTAACTTGATACTTGTAATACCATAGATTCTTTTCATGAATTTAATATATGCTTGAAAGTCCTTAATCATCATGTAGTCACTTGACTTATAAATCATGTAATAGATCATCAATAACTTAAAAAAAAAAATATCATGTCATTTTATCAAATACATGATGGGTTCATGATACTTGTTCAAAATCATGCAATTCAAGAGTAAATCAAGATGAGTAAACTCAATGCAAATTAATCCACCACCATGATAGTAAAACCCTTATGTAGGGTACCTTGAAATCCATTACAAAAGCTCATAATATTTCATAGTTTCATAGCTCAAAACATGCATAGTCTCAATAGACAAATCAATTGATGGGCTTGAAATAGATAGTCATGCATAATCAATCAATACTTCATAAAATCCCAACATAATTTACATTCATAATCCATAATAAGAGATACTCATAGGTAATACAACTTAAAAACATTCAATTTTCATGAAAAGGGAAGGCTGGCCTCCATGGATGAAAGGACCCATGGATGAAGACTCACATGTCTTAGAGAGCTTTTAGAGAGGCTTTTGAGAGCTATAGAGTTAAAAAATGTCTAAGTATACGAGATTTCACGTTTAAGTAGGCATGCGGATATGACCCCAATGCCCTTGGGTGAATTAAGAAAACTATGGAAAATGTTACACTGGTCCGCACCCTTAGCGCGACGCGAACCAATCGCGCCTGGAAAAATACACTGCTCTGCGCCCCTAGCGTGTCGCGTCCAAGGCGCGGACAACCACTAGAAATGGTAAAATTAGCGAAAATTATTTTTCGCTATGGGTCTTCTTAATTCTGGGTATACCCATCTGCTAGTCAATTTTTCCCCCTGATCGAGAATATGAAGTTGATTTTTTGAAATCACGCACGAATTTTGAGATATATAGAAATTACGATCATGGGGCATTCTAAAGCACATGAGAGGCGTTTCAAAACCCTTAGCGTCTAAATGGATTTTTAAAAAGAAAATGAAAGATGATGGACCTATTGATAAATTTATATTGAGGCTCATTGTTATTAAGATTTAGATAATGTGAAGGTCTTGACTTCTTTGATACGTACTCCTCTACAATTAGAATCACATCAATTGTAACGTTAATTGCATTAGCTGTGGTGTACAACTAGAAATTCATCAAATGGATGTCAAAACAGCCTTCTTAAATGGATATTTGAGGGAAGAATTATATATCGAACAAATAGAAGGGGTTCATAGTTCCTGGAAATGAAAAGAAGGTGTGCAGACTTGTTAAGTTATTGTATGGACTAAAACGAGCACCCAAATAATGGCATGCAAAATTTTACCATACAATTTTGTCAAATGATTTTAAGATTAATGAGTGTGACAAATGTGTGTATATTAAGAACACTCTAAATAATGTAGTCATTATTTGTTTATATATGGATGATATGTTGATAAGGAGTAACGACATTGCAACATAAATGTTATTAAGCGCATGCTTGATAATAAGTTTGATATGAAATAGGATTTGTTGAGTTGATATTAGGAATTAAGATTCATAAAACTCTTCAAGGTCTAACAATGTCTCAATCTTATTATATCTAAATGGTGCTAGAAAAAGTTCAAGTACTTTAACTACAAAAGTGCAAAAACCTCAATTGATTTGAACCTTGATCTTGCTAAGAATAAAGGTGAAAGTCAATCTCAATTGGATTAGTCTAGAGTGTTGCGAAGTTTGATTTAGATCATGAACTATGCGTGACCAGACATAGCATGTGCTCTAAGTAAATTGAATCAGTACACGAGTAATCCTGAACAAAATCATTGGATGGAAATGAAGGAGTTTTGCAGTACTTAGAACACAATCAAAACTTTTCTTTGCATTATAATAAGTATCCAGCAATAGTTAAAGGATATAGTGACGCAAATTGGATTGTTGGGTCAACTGAAACTAAATCCACACGTGGATATGTTTTTACTACTGGTGGAGGAGCAATATCATGGAAATCATCCAAGCAAACATGTATAGCTCTATCTATAATGGTGGCTGAGTTCATAGCCTTAGACAAGGCTGGTGAAGAAGTTGAATGGCTCTGGAATTTCTTAGAAGATATTCCATTTTGGCCTAAATTAATGGCTCTTATAAACATACATAGTGATAGTCAAGTAACAACAGGAAGAGCTTGGAGAATTATGTATAACGGTAAGTCTCCTCATATAAGGAGAAGACACAATGTCGTATGAGACAACTACTCTCAGGTGCAATTATCACAATTGACTATGTAAAGTTAAAGCATAGTGTGTCAGATCCACTTACAAAAGGCCTAACTAGAGAGGGAGTTGAGAGATCATCAAGGAGAATTGTCACGACCCAGAGCTAGGGTCTAGGAGTGACATGACAAATGAAAACCCGAGAGTCACCAAAATAAGCCTCACAGCATCCATTCACACATCATTGATTTGGAAGCAAATATAATAGTAAATATATATAGTTCTAAGGGACGAAAAAGTAGGACTCATGCTATAGGGATGTCATAGGGATAGGGATTAACATGGATTCACATAACACGTAGCACATAAAGACTAAGGAGTGGGTAAGTACTTCTCACTCTATGGGGGCAAATGGGACTTAGGATCTTCCACATCATAGCATAAATTCATATCATAATACTCAATCAATCCATAATAAAAATATCCAATAGGAAGCTATAATTAGAATCTCCAAATACAATACATAACATATAACTATACCCGAGTCTACGATATGTCCAACAATACCTTAAATCATAAAATAGGACAGGGGCTAAGATATGTCTCGAGCTTGCCCTCAAAGTAAGTAATATAAATGGAAGCAACATAGGTAGAGGAATGGTGGCTTTTCCTTGGAAGATAGGACTCACCACAACAAATGTCCCAAATATGATCTAGCCATCAAACGGTGGATGAAGGCAATCTCCGATTCCTACATGGTTAGATCATGTAGGCAAAAAGTATGCGTTAGTACATTTGAATGTATTAAGTATGGGCATGCAATGCATATGACTTACCAAACCTGCATTCAATGTTAGATGACAAGGGCACATAGTATAGAAAGAGATAAATAGCAAAGAAAAGTAATATCGCAATATGCCATGAAATCTATGATGCATGAAATGCCATAATCCTCATAGATAGTGGGGATGTAACCTTAACCGACATCTCAAACTCATGCGAACTATTACATGAATTTTCCAAATGTAGACCTCCCACATGGTGAGAGAAGATTACTTGCCAAAGGTAATCTACACCACATCTTACGACCCAATCATTTTAGTGTGATAGCCACCTTCTGACTCAGTCATTTTATAAGAATTGTCGTATCATATCATATCAAATGTGTAACCATTTCTTATGACCCAATCGTTTTGAAAATGGCTACCATATACCTATGCTAGCACACACAGTACTAGGAAAGGGAGAGGACCCTTTGGGATAGCCTTAATTTCCCCAATCCATTCGGTCCTAGGTCATCATCCCACAAGAATACTTATACATATACATGCTTTCAAAAAAGACACAAGTCATTTCAAATCATTTCAATTCACACATGGTCTTAAAAGCAAACATTCTTTATAATCATTCATACTTGAGCTAAAAAGCCAAATCATAATTCAATCCATACTTTTCATGCATAGGAATAGCTCTTCACTTATAACAATATGGTGTAAACACCCAATATGCTCAAAGCTCCAATACCATAAACATTTATGTGATCACATTATGGTCATATTCATATTTTTGTCAAAATCATATTCATAAACATGTGGGCTTAACCCACCGAATCAATTTTATCAAAATCAATGCTCATGAATGCATATGCAATGAATGTTATGAGAATAGAAATGGGCAATAGAGATTCAATCCTAAATCCACAATTCAATATGAAATTCAAGTAAATTCATAAGTAAAATCCACATTCATATCACAACTTGGATTACCCATGGTTGGGTCAAACTTTAAAGGGAAATGCATATTCAAATCTTCGTAATATCACCGCAATTCAATATATTAGGACTTAAATCACTTTGAAAACAACAATTAAACATAGCTCATATCTCAATTGAATCAAATAAATAATATTCTTAAAAATCCATAGTTAAAGTAACCTTAAATTTCACAAATTAGGTGTAAAAGAGTTTGGTTCTTCATGGTTTAAAGGGGCCATGAATCAATCCCACATACATTAGTTCACCAATAGGATACAAGGAGAATTTGATGACGAAAAGGGTCTTTGCTTAATTCCCAAGCTAAGCCTTCACTAGAGTTCTTGAGAGGAGTTCTTAAGAGTGAGCTTGAATATAATTCTAAGTGTGAGAATGAATTTGAATGAAAGAAGAAGAGTATAGATCATTTGAATGTCTTAGGATAGCATAGAAAGTCACAAAAGACCCATAGGAGTAGCCATAATTACGAGAATGCCATTAATAAAACAGAATAAAAATTATTGCCAAGGGTCCCGTATAAGGGTCACACAGTTCGTATAAAGGCACACGGACCGTATGCCCTTCCGTGAAGCCACACATAGAAAATATTTCACTAACGAAGTTCTGAGATGGTGATTCCATACTTTGAAAAGTTCACACTAACGCCCATATGCAGGACCTTACGGCTCGTGAAGAGGTAAATGGTCCATGAGAGGTTCATGTGGTCCAATCCTTGGCAAAAAATGTGATTTTCAAGGCTAAGGCCACTTGCACAAGCCACCACACGGTCCATAAAGTGCCACACAGACCATGTGGGGTTCATATGGTATCTGCCTTGGTCCTAAACTCCAAGTTAAGGCCAACACTTGATACACAAGCCTAAGGGTCACCTCAAGGCCCCTTCACATGCCTTGTGGTAAGTCACACAGCCCGTGGAGGTGCCTATAAGTTGTCACCTTTGTCAAAACTTTCCGGAATCAATTTCCAAGCACAATTAAGGTCATACCAAGTTCGGGTCTATACATCATCTCCCCCTAGGGGACATTCATCCTCAAATGTGCTAGAACAAGGCTTGAAAGGCTTGACTTAGAACATGAAACATCCAAACACAAGATACAATGTGAAGAGTGCTACATAGGAGGTAGAGTTGGACATGATAAAACGATATCCCCATCTTTTCCAATCTACTCAAGCCTAAGGTATTAGTTCTTCCTATTTCAAGTTGTCCTAATCCTTTGACTCTTGAATTTCATGACATGACATGCATACATGTGCATGAAAATGATTTAAGGATGTCTTGAATTATTTAAAGATATTTGATATGAGTTTTAATGACTTTATGACTTTCAAATGATGAAATATGCATTATATCTTGTGAAGCCACATCCTTGTTGTGAAACCGCTTCACTTGCCTATCCAAGATCTCAACCGAGACTTCCTCAAAAGAAAATTTCTCCTCAACCTTAATACCTTCTAAAGGCACAATGATACTAGGAACACCAATTAATTTCCTCAACACAAACACATGGAAAACTGGTTGAATAGAACTCAAATCCAAAAGCAAATCCAATCTACAAGCCACATTTCCAATCCGCTTAAAAATCTCATTAGGACTTACAAACCAGGGACTCAACTTGCTCTTTTTCACCAGAACTCATTACACCCTTCATGGGTGAGACCTTCAGTATACCCAATCCCCAACAATAATTCAAGATCTCTCTTCTAACATCCCAATAAGACTTTTGATGACTTTGAGTTGTTCTCAACCTTTCCCTAATCAACTTCACCTTCTCCATAGACTCCAACACCAAATTCGAGCCAATCAAGGACATCTCTTCTAACTCAAACCACACCACCAGAGATCTATATCTCCTACCATATAAAGCTTCAAATGGTGTCATACCAACACTAGCATAAAAGTTATTGTTAGAAGCAAACTCGATGAGTGGTAGATGATCATCCCAATTACCCTTGAATTCCAACACACAAGCCCTCAACATGTCCTCCAAGGTTTGAATCGTCCTTTTGGCTTGTCCATCGGTTTCAAGATGAAAGGCAGTACTTAACTTTACCTCAGTACCAAGTCCTTTTTTAAATGACCTCCAAAATTGAGAAGTAAAGTAGGTGCCAAGATCCAATATGATAAACCTAGGCACACCATGCAACCTCACCAACTCTTGGATATATAACCTTGCATAATCTCTCGACACTGAAGATAGTCTTAACCAGTAGGAAATGAGCTGATTTAGTCATCCAATAAACAATGACCCAAATTGAATCAAATTTCCTTCGGGTCCGAGGCAACCCGACTACAAAATCCATATTCACATCTTCCCACTTCCAAGTAGGAATCACAATATCTTGAGTTAAACCACTGAGTCTTTGATGCTCTACCTTCACTTGGTGACAATTAGGACATTCGGATACAACACTTGACTATATCCTTCTCTTTATCATGCCATCAATACACTTCCCTCAAATCCCAATGCATTTTGGTGGATCTCGGACGAATAGAAAAATGAGAGTTATGGGCTTCGCTCATGATCAGCTTTCTAAGACCATCTACATCCAGAATGTATAACTGATACCGAAGCATACCATCTCCCCCTTAGAAGAAAATGTCTATCTTCTTTTTGGCAACCAATTTCTTCAACTCAACCAATGATGGGTCTAAATCTTATTTAGCCTTGACATCAACAACCATAGAAGATTCAGCCCCATTCTGAACATGAATACTACATTCGTTAGAGTCAGCCAACCTAACACCCATCCTAGCCAAACTATGAACATCTTTTACCAACTCCTTCTTTCCTTCATTAACATGAGCCACACTTCCCATAGATAGTCTACTAAGTACATCGGGTTACAAAATTTTGCCTTGCTGGGATGATATTATACACTTATGTCATAGTCCTTAAGGAGTCCTAACCACCTCCTTTTCCTCAAGTTAAGATCCCTTTGGGCGAACATATATTACAGACTCTTGTGATCGGTGAAAACATCAGCATGAACCCCATGTAAATAGTGTCTCAAAATATTCAAAGCAAATACCACAACCACTAGCTCAAGATCAAGAGTTGGGTAATTACGCTCATGCACCTTCAATTGCCTTGATGTATAAGCTATCACATTACCATATTGCATAAATACAAAACTCAACCCAATTCAAGAAGCATCACAGTATATCACAAACCCATCTAAGCTTACCGATAGAGTCAAAACAAGAATCAATGTAAGCTGATCTTTCAAAGTCTGAAAACTCTGCTCACACTCATCCAACCATACAAACTTGGTCTTATTTTGAGTCAACTTGGTCAATGGATAAGCAATAGATGAGAGAACTTCAATAATAACCAGTCAACCCAAGAAAACTTCAAATATCTGAAGGAGTCAATGGTCTAGGCCAATTCTTGACAGCCTCAGTCTTCTTTGGGTTAACCTTAATACCATCACCGGATACAATATGACCAAGAAAAGCTACCTCCCCCAACAAAAACTCACATTTACTAAATTTAGTATACAATTGCTTCTCCCTCAAAGTCTAAAGAACTAACCTTTAATTATCCATATGCTCCCGCTCACTTCGACAATAAATAAGGATATCATCGATGAAGACAATCACAAACTAACAAGAAATGGCTTGATCACTCGATTTATGAGATCTATAAACATAGCCAGAGCATTAGTCAAACCAAACAACATCACCACAAATTCAAAGTACCCATATATAGTTCGAAAATCCATTTTGGGAATGTCACACTCTGTAACCTTCAATTGATGACAACCGAAACAGAGGTTAATCTTTGAGAAATGGGTGGCCCTTTGAAGTTGATCAAACAAGTCGTCGATCCTTGGCAACGGATGTTTATTCTTGATGGCTACCTTGTTTAGTTGCCTATAATCAATGCACATCCGAAGAGACCCATCTTTCTTTCTTACAAATAGCACCGGAGCACCCAATAAGGATATACTTGGCCTAATAAAGCCTTTCTCCAACAAGTCTTTCAACTGATCATTCAACTCCTTCAACTCAGTCAGTGTCATACGATAAGGAGGAATAGAGAGAGGTTGACAGGAATAATTAAAAGAAAATCGATGAATGGAGTATTCGGGAGAAGATATATGCCAAAGTCTACTTTTCTTTCAGGAGAAATACCGAAAAAATCTTCGGGAAAAAAATCCAAAAACTCATTAACCACTGGAACTTATTCAAGTGTAGGTGACTCAGATTCCATATCTTTAACCCTCACAATATGATAAACACACCCCTTAGAAACCATCTATCGGGCCTTAAGGTAGGAAATAAATCAACTTTTAACAGTAGAGTCACTACCCCTCATTTCAAAAACTGGCTTATTTGAAAGTTGGAACTTAACCTTCCGGGTTCTATAATCTATAAAGGCATATGAAACATGCAACATATCCCTCCTGAGAATAACATTAAAATCAAATATCTCAAGTTCCACAAGATCACATGGAACGACTTTATACAAATTAGAGATAGGACAACCCTGATAGACTCTTCGACCAACAATAGACTCACCCACGGAGTATAAACTGAAAAGGGCTCCCTTAGTTCACTAACAGGAAACAAGAAGAATTTGATGGAGAAAAGTGTCTATCCTTAATTCCCAAGCTAAGCGATGAGTCATAGAAATATGACTCTTATAACACTTTAAACGAAGGATTTTTGTGCGTTCTCAAGCAAAGTTGTTATTTTGATGTGTGTTTTTGTAATTCTTTAGGAAAAATGGTGAAGGCATGGATAAAGTAGTGAACTGCAGGAAACAGAATGAAAAAAATCTTAAGTATGGGCACAAGAAGGCCTCCAAAACCCATGTAGCACCACATGGACCGTGAGAGGCCATGTGGATAAGGCCTTGTGCGATAGGAGAAAACAGTGGAACCAGGTAAGGACATACGGGTGCCCACACGGCTCTTGTACTATCACACGACCCATGAGGCTCACCGTGGCCTCACACTTAGCGGCAAATGATAATGACAAGGAGCTAAAGGAAGAATCTGGAGAAATTTGCCTAAAGCACATCCCACGGTATCCTTCACGGACCGTGGTACTTGACACGGGCCATGCCATGCCTAATCAAAGTGATGTGAAAGGAGCCATTACCATCAAAAGTTGAAGAATTCACGTAAATTGCATGGGACGGGGCCTATCACTGGCCGTGTGACCAACCACGGTCCATGACATGAGCCGTGAGGATGACCTAATTGGCAAAAGTTAAAGGAGACGGAGACGGTCCATTTCATCAGCCGTTAACATCCACACGGCCAGTGTCTATACATGTGGAGGAGCGATGTTAAATGCCACACGGACCGGTAAACAGTTCGTCTACTGCCACACGCGTCATGTAATAGCCCTTACACATGCCGAAGTTAATTTTCCTATTTTAAATCGGATTAGGTCTTCCTTTTATATAAATATTATTTTATTCCTTTTTTACTAAGTCTTGGATGATTGAAGATACAAAACACTAAAGAACACCATTTTGCTTACGATTTCATTAAAATTTGTGGATTTCAATTACCTTATTCAAGATTGTAATAAGTGGATTCACTAATTCTTTAATAGTTAGTTCTTTATTATGAATTCTTTATATCATTGTAGGTTACTTTCATGAATATGCTAGGCTAAATCCCCAACTAGGATTGTGCGAACCATGAAAAATCAATAAGATTGATGAATATGGGGTAAATCTTAGGATTGATTGACGTATTTATCATAGTATTCTTCACTTTAACTTCTTCCTTAATGAGTCAATACATTAGGGTAAGCCTTTATTCATTACATGCCCAAAAGGGGTGGAGTGATTAGGAAAAGAGTTCTATGACAGAAATTCGAGGTTTTTAACCTAGTTTAGGTACTTGAGACTGAAAGATAAGAGTATTCTGGGGTTGATAACAAGGGTAAGTAAGTATACGTTCTGAGATCGTGAGCTGATGAATGAAATACATTTGAGAAGGACCAAGAGGTGAATTAGGTGTTACACAACTTGTTAGATCCTGTATACGTGATCATGAATTAGTTTACCACAAAGATTCGGCTATCGCATGAGATATCATGGGGAACATAGTCCTAGTTTCGTATTAATCTGTTAAAATTCCAGTAATCTTTGTACTTGTTTGTTGGTTTACTTTAGTAGTTTAGTTTACAAGAACCAAAGCTCCCCATATACTTTATGTACTTTTGTTTCGGGATTAGTATTACATATAAAAATGGTGCTAATAGATTTATTCTCATGCATTACCTATGGGATTGACCTCAACTCTAATTGAGTTCTATATTTGATCAACGACTGCTTTACTATACCTTTTGGAGTGTAAATTTAGGCGTATCAAATTTTGGCGCCATTGTCGGGGAATACAGCAAAGTAATAGTCTATTAGTTGCTACTTTCAGTGTGTAATACTAGTCCCTAATTTTACTTTTGTTTCTTGCTTTTGTTCATGATAGGGAGCCAGCGTTGCTCGCCAAACACCTGAAGCAAGGGTGAAGCACTTGTTCCCTATGACCCTGAGCTTACTAAGTCAATCTGCAGAATAAATGCCCAAGAATGCGAACCAGCTAGGCAGAAAGAGTTGGCCGTGAACCCTGCAGGTGAGGGAAGCGACAAACTGGGTGATGATGACCATGCTGGTAATGAGGTTCCACCAACAGCACCACTTAGATAGGTGTTGCTGCCCGGTGTAAGACCCTAAGTGCCTCAGCCGCCCCAAACAGTAAATGATGATGATGAGGGTGCTGGGACCACTAGAGCAATAGTGCTCCCCCCACTGCCTACAGGTGTTAAGTTTACCAGACTAGTACTATGCTGCAGATGCTACAGTTGAAAGGGTTGTTCAGCGAAGCAACAACTGAGGATGCAAATCAGCATGTCCTAAACTTTTTGGCGACATGTCAATCGTCTGAGATTACAGTGGTCAGTGAGCAAGCACTTCGGTTGTAATTATTTCCATTGTCTTTTTGTGGTGCGGCAACGAAGTGGCTGAATGTGCTTCTACTTGATTCGATCCGCACTTGGGGAGAGTTAAAAGAGGCATTATTGGAGAGGTTCTTCCCTGCATCAAGACAGCTAAAAATCATAGATGACATTGGGTCTCATAAGAAACTGTCGAATGAAGCACTACATGAGACTTAGGAGAGATTCAGGTAGAAGCTTAAGTAGTGCCCCAATCATTATCTCACAGGTGAGCATTTCAAAGCAGTCTTTGACAGGTCTTGTAACTTTGTCATGAAGCCTATCATTGATGCTGCTTATGGGGGATCATACATGTCTAGGACTTTCCCAGAGATAGTGGTGATCTTAGACCAGGTAGCCAAAAATAACAGGGCATGGTACACTAGATATAGAGACTGATCTGGGTTCATCTTTGAGATGACTTCGGAGCAGCGACAGAAGCAGGAGGAACGGGACCAAGATACGGCCCATATGAAGACCCAACTGGACTTGCTAGCGAAGCGGCTATTAGATGGAGGCATAAAAAAGGTGAAAGTCATGGATACAATGCCTACGTATGATGATCATGGATATAATTATGATGAAGAGGCGAACTTCTTAGGCAGCCAGAGGAGTTATCGGTCGCTCAATGCCGGTAATCAAGGTCGGAACTATGGTCATGAGAATTATCAAGGGAATTGGCAAAATGGAGATGGCTATAAGAACCATGAGTGTCAGAATAATAATGGTGGAAACGCAAAATTAGAAGAGATAATGGTGAAGATTCTTGACAAAGTTGAGTCCACTGAGGCAGGGGTGTGAGACATGTGAGAAGAAATGTCCACTGTTCGATAGTCGATCGACTCGCATTCCACCTCGATCAAGCAACTAGAATAGCAGATAGGTCAAATGTCAGCCTTAGTAAATAAGAGAAAAGATGGGTCACTTCCTAGTGACACTATTTAGAACCCAAAAAATGATGGCCACTCCATAGTAGTAACCCCGAGGAACGGTAAGGTACTTTCTGACCCTGTTGTAGCTAGCAATACAAGTATGGATGAAGCTGAATGCAAGGTACCTGCCCCCGTGGAGGTGGATGTTGATGATGTGAGTCAAGAAATTGATGTAACACTAGCAGAGCCTGAGGTTGCTAAAGAGGCTGAAGAGTCATATAAGCCAGTAACTCAACCTCTTCCAGTCATTCCTAAGCCAACACCACTGTTCCCATAAAGGTTGCAGAAGAAAGTTAAGAATGCAAGTTTCAGAAATTCTTATCTATGTTGAGGAGATATCAGTGAACATCCCTCTAGTGGAGGCACTTGAGCATATGCCAAGCTACTGTAAGTTCATGAAAGACTTAGTAACTAAGAAGAGGAAAACCATAATCGAGTTGGCAAACAACCTTCATCATTGTAGCACCATTGCTACAAGATCTCTTGTTGAAAAGAAAGAAGATCCAGGGGCCTTCACCGTTCCATGTACCATTGGAGCTTATGACTTTGCAAGGGCTCTCTTTGATCTGGGTGCCAGTATCAATTTGATGCCGCTGGGAGTTTACAAATAGTTGGGCTTAGGAGGCCCCACACCCACTACAATGCGGCTACTCATGCCAAACAAATCGGTGAAGCGGCCCATTGGGATTTTGTATGATGTGTTGGTCCATATGGGGTGGTTCATTTTTCCTGCGAATTTTGTCATTCTGGACTATCTGGTGGATTTTGAGGTTCCTATCATCCTTGGGAGGCCAGTTATGGCTACTGATAGGGCATTGGTAGATATGGAGCGACAGGAGCTCACCTTCAAATTGAACACTGAAGAGGTAAAGTTCAGTTGTATGCGCGGCCATGAAGAGACCCAAGGAGGTGGTTGTTGTTTCTGTCATGGATGTGGATGATGACTGTCTATCTGAAATTCCACTTGAAGAAAGGATTAGTGTGGGCACGTTAGCAGCAGTGTTGATGAACTTTACAGATGATGGTGTCAGTGGATACCATGATGCTGTGAATGCCTTGCAAGGTAGGGGAACCAAACCATTTGTCACCAAAAAGTTGGACTTGGACCTACAGAACAAACCTACACCGCTAGCGAAACCTTCTATTGAGGAGCCTCCAACTATGGATCTCAAGGAGCTGCCCCAACACTTAAGGTATGCATTTTTGGGTGCTGATAACACTCTTCCTGTGCTTGTGGCTACAGATATTTAGGAAGACCAGGAGAAGGCATTGTTGGGGGTCCTCCAAAAGTTCAAGCGAGCTATTGGTTGGACCATTGCAAACATTATAGGGATTTCTCCAGGGATATGCATGCACAAGATCGAGTTGAAGGATCATTGTGTGCCCAGCATTGAGCACCAACGCAGGCTAAATCCATCTACGCAAGTGGTAGTGAAAAAAAATATTTCCAGGTGGTTAGATATTGGGGTAATATACCCCATTTTTGATAGCAAATAGGTTAGTCTAGTTCAGTGTGTCCCTAAGAAAGGGGGCATAATAGTGGTGGCTAACGACAAAAATGAGTTGGTCCCTTTGAGACCTGTTACTAGGTGGAGAGTATGCATGAACTGTCGGAAGCTGAATCGATTGACATTGAAGGACCATTTCCCCATGCCAGGTCAAAGGTGGTACTTCTTCTTGGACTGGTACTCGGCCTACAATTAGATATCCATAGCCCCGGAGGATCAAGAGAAGACCACCTTCACTTGCCCGTATGGGACTTTTACTTTCAGGAGGATGCCTTTCGGGCTATGCAATGCCCCAGCAACTTTCCAGCGAGGTATGATGTCAATCTTCTCAGACATGGTCAAAGACAACCTGGAGGTATTTATGGATGACTTCTCTATTGTGGATGATTCCTTTGACGATTGCCTGTTGAATCTTAGCAGGGCATTACAAAGCTGTGGGGAAACAAATTTGGTATTAAACTAAGAGAAATGTCATTTCATAGTCAAGAAAGGCATAGTCCTTGTCGATAAGATATCTGATAAGGGCATAGAGATGGATAAGGCGAAAATTGAGGTTATTGAGAAGTTGCCACCTCCCATATATATGAAGGGCGTCTAGAGTTTTCTTGGAATGCAAGCTTCTACTGCCTGTTTATTAAGGATTTCTCCAAGATTACTCACCCACTTTGCAATCTCTTGGAGAAAGACGCTAAGTTTCAGCTCGACGACAGCTCCAAGCATGCCTTTGAGACTCTAAAGCAAAAGATCATTTCTGCACCTATGGTACTTGCACCTGATTGGGCTGGCCCGTTTAAGGTCATGTGTCATGCTAGTGGAATTGTTGTGGGTGTTGTTCTCGGGAAAAAGCGCAACAAGATTTTTTCATCTGATCTACTACGCCAGCAAGACTCTCAATGATACGCAAGAAATTACATAATGACTGAGTAGGAATTGCAGGTTGTGGTGTATGCATTCGAAAAGTTCAAGGCTTACTTATTGGGCACAAAAGTTATAGTGCATACTGACCATGCAATATTGATATACTCATGGCCAAGAAAGATGCCAAGCCAAGGTTGATTAGATGGGTTGTCTTACTGCAAAAGTTTGACTTTAAGGTCCAAAACCGAAAAGGATATGAGAATCAAGTAGCAGACCACTTTTACAGGTTGGACGATGAGTCATGGGTGGAGGATTGGTTTAATTTTGATGATTCCTTTCCCGATGGGCAGGTGTTGCCAGCTTCTATTGACCTTATTCCTTGGTTTGCTGATTTTGCTAAACTTCTGGTGAGCGACATTATGCCAGAGGGCCTTAACCCTTACCAGAGAAAAATTTTTCTTTATGATCTATGTAGGTACTTCTGGGATGACCCGTTCTTGTTTCAAACATGTGCTGATGGGGTTATCAGGAGGATTCCAGAAGTGGAGATAATGAGTATCTTGGAGGTTTGTCGATCTTCCTCTATAGAGGGTCATCATGGTGGCGCCAGGATAACCAAGAAGATTCTGCAATATGGGTACTACTGGCCACCATCTACAAAGACACCCATGACTTGGTGCTAGGGTGTGATCATTGTCAGCGACAGGAAAACACCTCTAGGCGTCAAAAGCTGCCCATGACACCAATTCTTGAAGTTGAAATATTCGACGTTTGGGGCATTGACTTCATGGGCCCATTTGTGAGCTCTTGTGGCATGAAGTATATCTTAGGGGATGTGGACTATGTCTCCAAGTGAGTGGAGGTAGTTGCATTGCCGAACAACAAAAGTAAGAGTGTTGTCCAGTTTCTGAGGCAGAACATCTTTTCCAGATTTGGGACACCCAGAACTATCATTAGTGATGAGGGTTCTCATTTCTATAACAAGGTCTTCTGTGCAATGCTAGCAAAGTATGGAGTACGAGAACACAAAGTGGTCACACCCTATAACCCGCACACAATTGGACAGATTGAAGTGTCAAACAAAGAAATTATAGAGATCATAAGTCTGTGAATGTAACCAGAACTGATTGGGAGCATAAGCTAGATAATGCACTTTGGGCCTACAGTACGACTTACAAGACCCCTATTGGTATGTACCTATATCAATTGGTGTTCAAAAAAGCATGTCATCTACCTTTAGAGTTAAAGCACAAGGTACTCTGGGCTTTTAA
Organism: Solanum medicagineum; assembly: GCA_026153255.1. Taxonomy (NCBI): domain Eukaryota; kingdom Viridiplantae; phylum Streptophyta; class Magnoliopsida; order Solanales; family Solanaceae; genus Solanum; species Solanum medicagineum. Next base: position 27,303 of record JAPFFP010093364.1, read on the forward strand.
GAAGCTCAATATGAACTGGGATGAGGCTGCTGACTTGAGACTTAACCAGCTCAATGAGTCGGATGAGTTTCACCTCTAAGCATATGAGAGTGCAGCACTGTACAAAGAAAGGATAAAGATCTAGCATGACAAGCATATTTCCCAACGGAGTTTTAGCATTGGTGACAAGGTACTACTATATAACTCTAGATTGAGACTTTTCCAGGGTAAGCTCAAGTCTAGGTGGTCCAGCCCACACACAATTATCCAAGTGTTCCTTTATGGTGCAATTGAGTTAGAAGCAAAAAATGGGGATCAATTCAAAGTAAATAGGCAGAGAATGAAGCAATACTTAGGTACAGGAGAAGAAGCCTTAGTGATTGAGGTGATGCTTCTTGACGAAGTCTGAGTAGTCGAGATAGTGTGTCGTGCCACGACATTGAATCAGGCATTTCATAGGAGGCAACTTATGCAATGTAATAGTTATTTAAAAAAAGCTTTAATTTATCTGTCATGAATTTTTCTTATTTTTGCTTTATGTTTCCAGGTGAGGATAGGTAGTATTTTGGACATCGGAAGCATACACAAGGTGGAAAGCATGACTAGAGGTCAAAGAAGCTGAAACTTGGCAAAGTGCAGTGCCACGTGCGTCTACATGGTTTGTACCATGTGGGCCGGTTCATAGGAATGTTCATGGGGTACTGTGTCTGTGGCCTAAGTGAGATAAGGAAAGAAAATTGCTAAGTGCGTCCACATGGGTTGCTATACAGACCGTCAACCATTAAACGGGTCATGTGGCCGATCGTTTGGCACGCACGCATGGCCCAAGAATTCTTCGTGCAAGGGCTAAGTATGGCAACATAGACGGTCCAGAAAAATCATGAAATATGCCATAGTCCAGGAAGTCGGTCGTGGAGGTGGTCAACGTGTGCCAGGTAAGTTTTAACTTTATGCAAAGTATGGTGGGCGGACAGTCCAAAACGGACCGTGCCACATCACACGAGCCGTGAGGCCCTCCATGTAGAGGAGAGAGAGACGGTCAACTATGTTGACCAATGGTATTTAAAAACCTTTATCTTGTCCCAACTACTTACTTTTAACTTTTCCCTTCTCTTTCTAACCTCATGACTTTCTTTCTCTTCCAATAGCTTCCTCTGTCAAAAGCCCTCAAAATTCCAATCTTCTTTGAGACGATTCATGAATCGACTTCAAGATTCATAGCTTTATTCTAGTGTAGATTTCTGCTTGTTCTAGCAAGACTTCCCCTCTATTATTGTACATCTAGTAAGTACTCACGTTCTTCATCTCCTAATCTAATTTTTAGTGAGCTTGTTTGGATTGTTGTGTAAAAAATTAGTTCTTTCTTTGTTTAAAGTGTTATCATGCATGAAATTGATGTAGGGTTGGCGTTTGGTAGTGAAAACCACCATTGTTTTATGTTTGAAGAGGTGTCCATGGCATATTGTGATTTTAAAGAGCTTTTGTGATGAATATTAGCATACCCACGCCCCTCATACATGTGTGTTGATGGATCTAAGCATAAAAGTGCATAAATAGGTGTGGGTTTGTGCCTTGGGCTTAAGAGGGATGAACGGGGCCTCACACGGACCATGTGCCTATACACGGATCGTGTACTGGCCTGTATGAGAGGCCTTCAACACCATGTGGTTCACACCCCCACCACGGGCCCTGTCACGAACTATGTCATGCTACACGACCCGTGTGGGGCCCCCCTTGAACCCGTACCACCTAAGTTAAAAAAAATTGAGTTACCAGTTGCTTCTGACTTTAATTTCTACATGTCCTTACGTGCAATGACCCTAGACCGGGTGACACCACTCTTAATGGTTCTTGTCACTTTTATTGCATAGGGGAAGTCTAAGTATCTGTTAGTGTGTCACCCTGCTCGTTCAAAAACTTCTAATAGATTGTGTCTATTTGTGATACTTGCAGTTTCTATAGGCACATGCCAAAGATTAATCAGACTTAGTGAAAAGGACGAGGATGAGCCTGTGTCACGTCTTCACGACTCCCCCACTATGTCATCTAGCCATTAAGCTAGGAGTGACTCAGGTGATGACTCCTCAGGCAGGTCCGAGGTTTGTTTTACGGACAATGCCTCCCCTCACTCCCCTCGTACTACACGGGCTCGTGCAGCGGATGGCAACAGATCCCCCCATTCTTAGGAGGAGGTTCATCATATGGGAGTTGAGGAGGAAGAGGATGCCCCGAAGAAGGAGGAGGATGCCCTAGAGCATGAAAACAAGGTGTGCACTCTAGAGGTCAGCGGGCATGACATTGAGGAGCAGGCCGACGAGATCGAACTCCGGAGAGTGATGATGAGGCTATACATTTTGCAGTCTCACGGATAACAGATCCCAAAAAATGCCATGTCGCTTATTGCATTTCTACGAGGCCGTTGGACAGTCCTAGGTGCCAAAGATATTTACACTCACGGGCTGACTAAGGGCTCCGAAGGCTTCCAACTGCGGCCGGTCATCTCAGAGGTTTGGGTCCTACGGACCAACTTGACAGCATCCAAGAGATTAGAGATGTGTTTGAAGCATACAAGTTTGGTTGGATGGCGCAACTACCAGGATACTATAGGCCCTCCATAGTCGAGGAGGTCTATTCTAATTATGTTGGTAGTCTACTGAACTCCGTAGAGGGTAACCAGTCTAAGAAAGTGAAGAAACAGATTGCATTTGGCAGGTCGCTACAGTCACATGTAATGGTGTGTGGTACATGCATGGATATTTCAGAGAACACCATCAACTGATTCCTATTTAGGTCAAATTACTGAGCTCCTCCAGATGGACTAATGAATGAGGGGCGGATGTCCGATTCGTCATATCCGGCTGAATGTTGGGATGGATTGCAGAACAAATTGCCATCAAGGTGGTTGTTGTGCCTTGGGTCACAAATTCTAAGGTTCCTATTGCCAAAACTTCTCTGAATTTTGTGGCAAAGTTTTGTTGGGCAGTGGTGCAAAAAGTTTGTGGCCCACAGGCAATGACAACACGCTACGACCCTCATATGCCTCACTAGTAACGTGTTCAACGGACAAATTTGGGATAAATATGGGTCGTATTACATCTTATAAGATGCAGGACCAAGCCTTGTCTAAAAGAGCAGGCATGCCCTTCCTATGCATGATTCATGCACTTTGCAAAAAGGCCGGTGTCCCCACTACACATTATCTGGATAAAAAGATGGCTCCAAAGGGTATTGTAAACATTGCACTGATCAAAGACGTCCAAAATCCTATGATGCAAGTTACAACATGCATGTTAGGTGGCCCAGCAAATTTTCCCAGAGCAGTCTCATAGCAACCCTTGTCATTTGAGGGTTACACCACTGCCCCACAGTAAGGCAAGGCTTTTGAGCAGCCCGAGGGCAGTGGTGCAGTACCCCCGATGCAACAATGGTATATATACGTGCCTTATGAGTTCCTTGTGAGGGTGGTGGCACACTAGCGGTAGAAACAGGCTATTGTTGATCAGATCGTTGAAAGGATGCCACATGTGGTCCATTCTAATGTACAACAAGCTGTGGAACAACTTCGGGAAGAGCTTTTAGGCAAAATCAGTATCCTGTAGGGTCATGTCAACACTTTGGAGGGATACTTCCATGACATGTTCGGGAGTATATCCTGGGCCAAAATAAAGAATCTTTTGCAAGCAGTAAATGACATGAAGGCCCAAATAACACAAATGATTACGCAGTACAAGGCACCCACAATAGCGCCCCCTCTAAGAAACTTGGATGAGTCATTTCAATGCTCCCATGGAACCTGTTCTAGATGAGACATGGGGTGCCTACTCGCCCTATCTATTGCACTTGTGCGACCCCCAAAAGATCCCAAGAGGAAGGATAAGGGCAAGAGACGTAGCCACCGACGTAGTCCTCCACCTGATCTGCAGAAAAAGGAGGAGAGACACATGCACAAGGCCATGAGATTCCAACATCGATCGACTGGCGAATACGAGGAAAGAGAGCGGCGAGAAATAGATGCGGCATGAGTAGGAGCCTCCAGGAGCACCTTCAGACCTGGTTCGACCTATGATGACAATGACCAATAGGAGGGTCTGGTCCTACCGGCACAACTGACACCTAGAGCATCCCACGTATGTCCTTTCCCCCTTTCTGTTCGTTTATTCTAGTTGTGGTGTAGTGAGGACACAACACCGTCTTTTTGGAGGGGGTAGGGCACCCTACCACTTGAGAGTTTTTCTTGTCATGTTTTTTCTCTCTCAAGTGTATTATCTAGTCGAATTGGCATGTTTAGGTTATGATGTCTATATAAATATAAGTGTTCATAGAAGTCTAAGTCAACTCATGTTGCGAAAAAAACCCCAAAGTAACAATTTTGCAAAAGGTTATATATGCTTGCATCCCATCCTGACTACCTTGCATGATTTCTGGTAAGCATGTCTATGTTGGTTTAATGCTAACTAGTGTAGAAGATGTGCCATACGTATATGAGCTTGTTCCTATAATTCAGTCGACGCACTTATGAGATAGAACTTGTTTGGTTAATCCCATTGAATGAATGGATAGATTAGGATGTGATCTTAGGTCATTGTTGTTGACTAGTCACTTAGCCAAAAATTGACCAACCAAATGAATTTGTCCTTCTTGAACTAGTAGTTGAGTCTAAATAGACTTTTCTTTGTAATCACCAAATTCACTTCCCCTATTTATCTGCTGATCTTTATTTTGGCCCTGGTCTCTCCAAGGACATTATGAACTTCCGCTTAGGTCAATAGCCTAAGTTGAGGGTGGCTTACGCTGGCCCTAGTCCTTTAGAAAGATATTGTGAAACTTGACCCAAGCCAAAGGCTTAAGTTGAGGGTGGCTATTGTAGGGAAAACAGAGAAATGAGTGTGGAAAAAGAATAAAGTGATAAGAGAATAAAAGAAAGTGGGTTATTATCTTGAGCAAAAATTAATGAGCAAAAAAGAAAAGAATGAAAATGAGTGAATAAGCACGGAAATCACTTCTTGTACTAAAGAAAGTTGGGAAATAGGGCAATAATTGTTGGAGACCAAAATGCAAATGGCTGAGTCAAAAGAAGTGTCTAGGAGAGGCCTGTTAGTCATTTTAATCCTAAATATACCTCACCCGAGCCCGTGCCTATGCTACAAGCCGCAAAAGTATAATGTGATCCCAAAAAGGTCATTCAAGAGTTAAGGTGGCAAAAATAAGGCAAGCTTATGATTGATACTTGGTGTCCACTGAAAGTCATTTATGAGAGTGAGTATCTACATTCCAGCCACTGTTCTACATTCTTATGTTGTGAGTGAGACTTCTTTGTAGTGAAGGCACTATCTTTTCACTAATTGGTTTCTAAACAAACTAGGTTGTCTTTATTCCTGATCATGTGTGAACTGACCATGCATGTATGATGTTTGCCTTAATGTTTGTGGGTCTATCTGGGGTGTAAGCACATTCTTAAGCTTGTTATCGAGGCATATGTGTTGAAAATTGAGGGGTTACCCATAGTTCTGAGTGAGAACTTGTGCTTATGCTTTGCTTGGGTGAGTCATTATTGCTTGCGGATAAGCAACCATTCTAAGTTGAGGGTGTTGATGAGTCATAGAGATACGACTCCTGTAACGCTTTAAACGAAGGAATTTTGCGCATTCTCAAGCATAGAAGTCATTTTGTTGTGTGTTTTTGTTACGTTTTAGGAAAAATAGTGAAGGCATGGATAAATGGGTGAACTACAAGAAAAGGAATGAATAAAAAGCTTAAGTGTGGGCGCAAGAAGGCCTCCATGTCCCATGTAGCATCACACAGACTGTGAGAGGCCATGTGGATGAGGCCTTCGGCGATAGGAGAAAAACATGGAACCAACTGAGGGCACACGGGTTCCTGCACGGCTTGTGTAACATCACACGTCCCGTGAGGCTCACCGTGGCCTCACACTTGGCAGCAAATGACAATGACAAGGAGCTAAAGGAAGAAGCTGGAGAAATTTACCTAAGGCACGTCCTATGGTACATTTCGCAAACCGTGCGACTTGACATGGGCCATGCCACACCTCATCAAAGTGACATGAAAGGAGCCATTATCATCAAGTGTTGAAGAATTAATGCAAGTGGCACCAGACGGGGCCCATCATGGGCCGTGTGACCAACCACCATCCGTGACATGGGCCATGAGGATGACGTGATTGGCGAAAAGTTGTAGGAGATAGAGATGGTCCATTTCATGGGCCATTAACATCCATATGTCCCGTGTCGCTACCGTGGAGCAGTGATGTGGAATGAAGAGTTTAAAGACGAAGTATGTCCACATGGACCGATAAACGGTCCGTCTACTTCCACAGGCCGGTACACATGTCGAAGTTAACTTTCCTATTTTAAATCGGATTAGGCTTTCCTTGTATAAAAATATTATTTGTATTCTGTTTTTACTTTGTCTAGGACGATTGGAGACAGAGAACACTATTTTGCTTACAATTTCATTGAACTTTGTGGATTTGAATTACCTTATTCAAGTTTGTAATCTGTGGATAGTTTTTCAATAGTAAGTTCTTTGTTATAAATTCTTTATATCATTGTGCGTTACCTTTCGTGAATATGATAGGGTAAATCTACCGAGGGTTGTGGGAACCATGATAAATTAATAAGATAGATGAATATAGGGTAAATCTTAGGATTGATCAGCGTATTTATCGTAGTATTCTTCACTTCAATTTTTTCCTTAATGAGTCGACGCATTAGAGTAAGCCTTTATTCATTACATGCCCAAAAGGGTGGAGTGATTAGGAAAAGAGTTCTATGACAGAAATTCGAGATTTTTAACCTAGTCTAGGCACTTGAGACTAAAAGTGAGAGTATTCTAAGGTTAATAACAAAGGTTAGTAAGTATATGTTTTGAGACCGAGAGGTGATGAATTAAATATATATAAGAAGCACCAACAGGTGAATTAGGTGTTACATAACTTGTTAGATCTTGTATACGTGATCATGAATTAGTTTACTGCATAGATTCAGCTATCGCATGAGATGTCATGGGGAACACAATCTTAGCTTCACATTAATTGGTTAATATCCAGTAGTCTTTTTACTCATTTGTTACTTTACTTTAGTAGTTTAGTTTACAAAAACCAAAACCCCCCATTTACTTTATGTACTTTTGTTTCGGGATTAGATATTACATCTAAAAATGGTGCTAATAGATTTATTCTCACGATTCCCTATGGGGTTGACCTCAACTCTGGTTGAGTTCTATATTTAATCAACGAACGCTTTACTATTCCTTTTGGAGTGTAAATTTGGGCGTATAACTAAGCCTTTACTAGAGTTTTTGAGAGGAGTTCTTAAGAGTGAGCTTGAATATAATTCTAAGTGTGAGAATATATTTGAATGAGGCAAGAAGAGTATAAGTCATCAGAATGTCTCGGGATAGTATAGAAAGTCACAAAAGACCCCATAATTATGAGAAATAGAACAAAAATTGTTGTCAGGGGTCCCGTACAAGGGTCACACGGTCCGTACAAACACAAATAGATCGTATGCCCTTCTATGAAGCCATATTAAGAAACTATTTCACTGACGAAGTTCTGAGATGGTGATTCCATACTTACAAAATTTTCACACCAATGCCCATACGGAGGGCCTCACTGCCCATGAAGAGGTAAATGGTCCACGAGAGGTTCATGTGGTCCAAGCCTTGGCCAAAATTGTGGTTTTCAAGACCAAGCCACCACACAGTCCATAAAGTGCCATACGGGTCGTGTAGGGTTTATGTGGTGTATTGCTTGGTTCTAAGCTACAAGTTAAGGCTAACACTTGATACAAAAGGCCAAGGGTCACCTCAAGGCCCCTCCAGATGTTCGGTGGAGAGTTACATGGCTTGTGGAGGTGCCCGTAAGGTGTCACCTTGGTCAAAAACTTTTTGAAATCAATTTTCAAGCACCATTAAGGTCATACCAAGTCGGGGTCCTTACAAGAATGGGATTATGGCCGAGGAAAATTCATCATGGCAGTAACTCTACCTAGAAGAGAGAAGATCCAAAGATCTAGGTTCAAAGAGATCAAACAAATTCATTAGTGACGGTTCAACATTGTAAAAACTATAATAAAGTCCATTCTCATGATAAGACAATATTCAGTAACAAGGATAAGGTAATATAACCTTTTAATGGTTTCCAAGTTTGATACATGGTATATAAAATAGTGTATCTATGCATAACACATTTAGATATCATTTACGTAAGTGTGAAGTGTAAGCCACTCTAAGGAGAATCCGTTAAGGCCAGTTTCTATGCACTTATGAACCAGGAAGTATTCATGGCTAAACGAACAAAACAATGAGAACCAAAACAAGTAAAAGGGTTAGTTATGTGACTTATGTTATCTAGGTATATAACAAAGATCGATGGTTCAAAGATATCACATCCACCAATTGATCAAGTATATCTGATATATGTTCACTATGGAACGTTCAAAGGGAAACCTACTTATCCAGATGCAACTTTTCCTTATTTATGGATCACACAAGTTTTTCATGCATATGTTTTAAACAATAGTCATTCCACATTCAAGTGGGATATTATTGGGTTTAAGTAGTAAGTGTGAATTAGGAAATGAAGGTTAAATGATAGTTGAAAGAATAAGAAAAATGTCGGAATAACCAAGTAAAGGGAAATGAAGAGTTGTTTCTCCCTTATCGGTAACATAGAGGAGAAGTTTTGTCCTTACATTATGAAACACTTCCTCTAACTCTTAAACATTCAAGTATAGGGTACCCCCTCGCGCCGTTGTCATCGTTGCTCGCTCGCTCGGCTCGACTTTGGCTACGGCTTCGGCTTCGATAAATGATGTGATAGATTGATAAATTATTTAGACAAAATTTATTTAACAAATCTCAAAAAAAAATGTTATTTTCTTTTGTGAATTATTTATTAGCTAAATTAATTTATGGATTATTTATTAATTAAAGTTGCGAAATTAGTTCATTTAACTACCTTTTAAAATTTGTGTGTAAAACTGTTCCTTTGAACAAATACCTTTCTTCCCAAAGGTCACCACGCCTGTTCTGAACATATGTCTAATGTTGGCTATACATACAGACCTTTTCTGCATTTTCTAGACAAAAATTTTTTTCTTCTTCTACATATATTTTCTTACAAAATAAAGATTTGAGTCTATGTGAATCCATTGCTGGTTCTATGAGTTCACTAGAAATTATGAGAGTTTGAGGTATCGCTACCCAGTAATTGTTAATCTGTCCTATCCTGGGAGGAAATAATGCACAAACCTCAGTACAGTGAGGAGATTAAATTTCTTAAGGACACAGTGAATTCTGTTGACTCGGATTGTTCAACATATTTTCATTTTAGATTTTATTTTTTGTATTGCTATTAATCTATAGGGATAAAATTATCTTCACCAGCTACTGTGTCCGGGTAATGAACTACACATCCAGAACTAGAGGGGCAATGCCGAGGCACTAGTTCTAATAACATTGATTTCAAAGTCCTATGGACTGAACTACATTTTTCGGTACAATCTTTAGGGATTCGTGTTCAATATATTTTGATCGGAACCTCATGACCGAATATATGTGCCACGCATCACCACAATATTTTTCCATTTGGACATGCCTGTTTTGCTCCATATGGTCAAATTTCATAACCAGTCACTGGATCTTATAGATTGGGGACGAATCTAAAGTCTTTGGGTGGTTTATGGAAGACTCTAAAATTGTGTAGAAATGTCTTGAAGTCCTTAGAATTCTTTAGACTTGTGTGGAGAATTCTAGAGAAGGACTAAAGTGTAAATGTTAAGGGACTTGTAATATAATATTAATTACACTTTGAACCCAAGTAGGTAGTATAAATAGAAGGGGGTCATTTGCATTGTTAGGCATCCATAAATTGCAAGTATTCTCCAAGTATAATACAAGTCTTATTTCTTACAAAGCTCTGATGTCTTCTTAATCAAGTGTTCTCTTAGAGACTAAAAGGCTTACTTGCATTTGTAAGATCGTGAAAGAGTCCTGAGCAAATTGATAAGTGTAGCACGGGACAAGTCTTCTTTATTACAATGCTCTCATGTCTTCTTAATCAAGCGTTCTATTAGTGATCAAAAGTAATAGGCTTACTTGCATTTGTAAGATCGTGAAAGAGTCCTGAGCAAATTGACAAGTGTAGCACGGGAGTCTTAGCGAGAGTTCTAAGTCTGTGACACAAGGCTCATCAATTGTGTTTGATCACCTAATATGAAAACCTAAATATTTATAATGAAACTATGTAAGTATGTATTTTTATTTTAAATCTATTTTTCTTAACTTTTGAGATGCAAATTTATTAGTAATATGAAACGACCCCACAAAAAGTGCTCGAAAATATGCCTCGGAAGTGCCAGGAATTGTAATTTCCATATATCTCAAAATTTATGCGTGATATCAAAAATTTGACTTCATATTCTTATTTAGGGGGTCAAATTGAGTGGGGAATGAGTCTAACCCTGATTTAAGAGCAACCGTAGCAAAATTTGAAAATCACAAAAATGCGATTTCTAAAGACGATCCATGCCCCTGGTGCGACGCACCAAGGGCGCCCTGCAGTGTATTTTGTGCATTGTTTTTTCTTATCCAGTCCAAGGCCTTTGGGTCTTGAGCCTAAGTGTTCCCATGCGTGAAAATACCTATACCTAGCATTATTTCACCCTCATATCATTCAAGACATTACCAAATACTCTCTCAAACACTTAGACAATATTCCATCTCCAAATCTCAAGTCACAAAACTTATCTAGATTCTAAGGTTCTCATTCAAGCTTCAAGTCTCCATCTCCAATCTTCTTCAAGGATTCTCTAAAGTTAAGGTATGTGGGTTTCTTTCATGAGTTCCTTTCACCCATGATACCCAAGCTTCCTTTTACCTAAAATTGCATGATTTGAAACTTATGTACTCATGGGTCTTACTTATTATGAAATTCACTGTACACTGTGTTGGGGTTTAATGAAATTATGGTTGATTTGGTATGTTTTGAGCTATGAATCTAAGGTTTATTTTAAGATTTGATGAAGGGTTTTGATGTATATTGCTTGAGGGTGTTACCAAGTATCTATTGATGATTTTACATTGAATTTTCTAGAATGACTACACTTTTGAATTGCATAGTTTTACACTAGCACTACACAACTGCCAAGTGTTTGGTAAAATGTCCGGCTAATGTATTTTGGAGGAATTCAAGGTCTAATGCATGTCTTATGAGTTGAATGATTTTATGATGATGAAAGGAACATATGTATATGATATTCTCCTATATAGTGTTGGAATGTGACCATGCCTTGCTCGGGGGATTAAGAGCCCGGGTAACCATGTCGAGGGTTTATACCTTGATACTAACCAAGGGGTTGTGCCATGGTAACCCAGGTTAAGGGGTTAGTACCTCAATCACCAGGGGTGGCAGGGTGTAAGTATCTACCAACCAATCCAGGGATTCATACCTCGGTAATCGGGTTGAGGGGTTTGTTCCTAAATCACCAAGGGTGGTAGGGTGCAACGATCCACCAACCAACCAAAGGGGTTTGTACCTTTGTAGCCTACGGGTTTCATAATGTCGGTCTCTTCTTACACCTTGTATCATATTCTATGTAAGCATGTTTTATTTAAGCATTGATCATACATATCATCTTGCTAATACGTTATCTATTGCCTACTAATATGCATTTTGGTTATGATTCTTATCTTTTGTTGCATTACATTCTATATACTTATACATTCAAACGTACTAACGCATACTTTATGCCTACATGATGTTACCATGTAGGAACCGGAGCCCCACTTGATCATCCTCCTCCACGTGGCTAGTACGACTTCTCTCAAGCTCTTTGGTGAGTCCTCCATTTCAGGGATGATGTTTATGATCTCATGCTATGTTCTAAGACTATCTTTCATTTATGTATATGTTGACTATGAGGGTGAGCCCGGTAGCTTGTCTTGGCCCCCGCTAAGTATCCAAGCTTTAGAGGTGTTGTTGGACATGTTTTGTATTTTGCTATGAGCTTTGACTCTCTCTTGACTCTTGATGCTTATGATATGAAAGTTGTCCCTTAGGCCCGCTTGTCCCTATTTACTATTTCTTATTGTACTTTACTGCTTACGCGACCAAGGATGTGTAATGATATGTTATAAGGCTTGCTTAGGGTCCCTTCGGGTTCCCTATGTTCCATGTCATATCTAGGGCCTAGGCTAGGGTCGTGCCAAACTTGGTATCACAACACTAGGTTGTTAGATCCTTGGAGTCCAACACACAGCATCAATTAGAGTCTTATTCAGGATTGTGTTGTGCACCACAACTATGACTAGGAGGCTATGAGGTGTTTTAGGAAATGCTTCCCTTCTTCATGTTCTAAGTCATGCTATAGAGTTGAAATAAGGTTTCCCTCCCCCCCCCCCCCACCTAAAGATTGTTCTTTGCTACGCTAGATCATGCCTAACACAAGAGGAAGAAGAGCCCGCACTCCTAGGGAAAACCAGCTCATGGTGAGCTCCAGAATGCTCTCACTTTTCTTGCACAAGTTGTGGCTAATCAAGCCAATCAAGGGGACCAAGCCCCTTATGCTCCTGCACAGGCATCTTGGGTGAGAGACTTCATGAGGATGAATCCCCCGGAATTCTTTGGGTCAAAGGTGGATGAGGACCCTCAAGAGTTCATTGATGAGGTCTACAAGGTTTTGGCTATTATGGGTGTTAGAACGAAGGAGAAGGCGGAGTTGGCGGCTTACCAACTCAAGGGGGTGGCACAAATATGGTTTAACCAATGGAAGGAGGAGAAGGAAATCAATAATGTGGTTATTTGGGAGGAGTTCAAGGCAGCTTTTCTTAATCATTTCTTCCCTTTTGAGCTTAGGGAAGCCAAATTGGTGGAATTTATGAATTTGAGACAAGGGTCTTTGAGTGGGAGGGAGTATGCCCTCAAGTTCAATCAACTCTCTAAATATGCAATCCACTTGGTGGCTGGCCCAAGGTTTAGAATGAATAAATTTATGATGGGTGTTTCTAATTTGGTGAGTGAGGAATGCCGGTCCGCTATGTTGCTTAATGACATGGATTTGTCCTGTTTGATGCCCTATGGTGAGCAAATAGAGGAGAAAATTTTGAGAAAGAGGAGGGGTAAAGAGGCCAAGATGGCCCTCTTTGAGGGTAGGTTCCAAAGTCGAAAGGGTGGTCGATTCCATCAAGGACAAAGGTCTTCTCATGCTTCTAATAGGGGGTTTGATGATGTTCACGCTCCAATAAGAAAGCGGTCATTGTCAGCAATTAACCTAACTGAGGTTAGGGTCGAATCCACAGGGAATACAGGGTTCGATTACAAGACTTCACCAATAATCATTTCTAGTATTTACAATTTCTAAATGGGGGGGGATTGTGATTCAAAAACAAAATAAAACTACCACTAACTATAACGCGAGGAAACACTCAATTTTAGGTACAACTTAGGAATTGTGTTGCTCATGGTTCGTCGACTTAATTACCCTAGATAACATAACTACAATTGGTGATTTGCATGCAGGACGGTAACTAACGTTCTTCCAGCCTTCTTATGAAGGTGAAGGTTGAATTTCACCATGGCACTTGGTCAGCAACCATGGCATGCCAACTAACTGTTACCTATTGTCCCAGTCAACCTCCCATTGGTCAGGCTCGGTTGATTAGACGAGAAAACATCAATCGAATTCAGTCATCTACTTCTCTTTTCCTATTCATCACTACCTTGGTCGGGATCGTGATAGTAGGCGAGGTTTGGTGTTGGCCACCACCAAACAACAATAATAATGAAGGGAACTAGATAATACATGCAAAACCCCAATCATGGAAATGCAAGAAACCTAGGTCATCTAAATGTCAACTACCCATGGTTCCCACAACCCCAAGTTGTGGGCGCTTAGCTACTCATGGTTGAGGCAAAACAAGCAAAAATATACATACAACACATAAATGAGAGTTTTACCAATACCAATGAAGAAAATAGGCACTACAAGTTTCAAACCCACAAGCTTGATTAATCAACAATGAGTACAAGGCAAGATTTGCAATCCCCCAAAATGGGTTTTCCAAGAGAGAATAATATACTACTTTAAAAAACTAAGAAAAGATTCAAAATATAACTCTAGGTTGTCTACTGGTCGAACTCTCCTCAAAACCTAACTTAAACTATATATAGCATTTACAAAATAACCCTAGAATTTACACAGAAAAGATAGCTCGTAGCTGATAAGTCTCGCAGTTACGACTCGTAGGTTCACTTACAAGTCAGAGTCGGGGTCTCGTATCAAATTCTTAGCATCTTGGACTAAACTGGTACGACCCATAGGTACGAGTCGTTGCTTGAACTATGACTCATATGTTCCTCTCGTAGTCTTGGCCTTCAGTTTTTAGTCCAACATCTTGGTTCTTTGTTTCTTGCTACGAGTCCACATATACGAGTCGTAGTGAGTCTTACGACTCGTATGATGGCCTTGTAGGGGTGACCTCCACTTAGCCGATTTCTGAATTTTGGTCTCTGACTCTTGCTACGACACCACCCTACGAGTCATAGCTTGAGTTATGACTCGTAGGTGGGCTCGTAAAGCCTATACTTCAGTAAACTCTGCAACTTTTCATCAAAATCATGACAATCTAACTTTTCTGCAAGATTAACACAAAAACACATCAAAACAATAAAAGTCGCTTTAAAAACTCACAACATCCCTTGTTTAAGGCACCAAATATGCTGTATTTTGACAGCACATCAACACCTTGAACTTAGAATTGTTGTTTGTCCTCAAGCGACGACTAAATCTACGCAGACAAAGAGAAATACATAGCAGCTATACTAATAGCACATACAACAGCTCATTTGATTCAGGTACCCAACTACTATTTCCAAAACAGGATTGCAGAGTTATTAAGCAAACAAGACATAATGAGATACCTGGCAATCCAACTATGACAAGCTAAGGAGCATCAACTGTCCATAATCGCTGGTACAGTCATATGCTACTTCAAGTAGTGCAGATGCCCTTATTGGAAAAAAGTCCCACATACTCTCTCAAAAGCATTTAGATTCAGGGACTAAGGAAGCATTCTTACTCTCACAATTGAAATTCAATGCATACTAACTGACACCATATGCTTGCCTCTATACTCATCTTCTAGCTTGGTGATAAAGTGGAGTTGGATCACTTTAAGACTTATAGGCTTGTAACATAGGTTCAGGGTACTTTGGTGTGGTATTTTGGGCAAATAGTGACTAAAATCTATCATTGAACCATGTTTACCAACACTTTTTGCTTTTATAATCCACCCTTTTTTAATCACTCCACCCTTATTGTCCTGTTTTGAACTTTTCTCGAGTGCTTTCTTTCTCTTTTTCAATTGTACCTCGATTTCAAACTCATTTTTGCTACTTTTTCTCAATTCAAGGAACTTTTCTTTTCTCTTTCTTCACTCGGTTCATGCTTTTTCATTTCTTTCTTGATTTCCCAACTAACCACCTTATTAGTATTACTTTACCACAATAAGGGTCACCCTCGACTTAGGCATTTAGCCTTAGGTGAAGTGCACAATAATTATGCCTCAAACCAAGGCCACTAATTGTAGCCACCCTCAACTTAGGCCTTTGGCCTCAATCAAGGATTCACATGTTCAAGGATAGACCAAAGTCAATATCAAGGTATTTAATCAAACAAGGTTAAGCAAGCAAGGTATTAAGAAAGAATGAGTACATGATAAGCTCAAAAGTTCAGAACAAGGGATTCACTCACTCATCTAGTGGGTCATTTAGGCTAAAAGTGGGTTCACTCAAAGAACGAAGGCCTAAGATCCTTTACATATCCATCACATCACCAAACCAATTTTAGAGTAACAAGGCAAGTTCTAGGTCCATCCCAGATGCATGAATGCAGCAAAATAAACTCACAACATACATGGTAATTGCATCCACAATTAAGTATAGACTCACAGGTCATGTTTTCAGTCTCAACTTACCTTCACAATATCAGAACAAACATTGCCAGATACTCAAAAATGTATGAGTGCATCAATAATCACAACCTCAAAAATTTTGAAGGCACCCAATTTTTCGTCAAAGCATTAAAAGCACATCTAAATATTATGTATATGCCAATAGATAACACTACTATGAATTTACCCAGTAACTACACTACCTAAACATGCCGGTTCAACAGAAAAGTAAACATTCACAAGGAAAAAGAAGCACGACAAGAAAAACTTGGGATCAAAAATAAGAGAAGTTACGGACATGAGGCTACTCAGACTTTACCTTAATCCATAATTTCAGAGGTGGTAGGGTGTGAGTATCCACCAACCAATCAAGCGGTTCGTACCTTGGTAACCGGATCGAGGGGTTTGTTCCTCAATCACCAAGGGTGGTAGGGTGCGACAATCCACCAACCAACCAAAGGGGTTTGTACCTTGGTAGCCTACAGGTTTCATAATGTTGGTCTCTTCTTACATCTTGTATTATATTCTATGTAAGCATTTCTTTAAGCATTGATCATACATGTCATCTTGTTAATATGTTATCTATTGCCTACTAATATGTATTTTGGCTATGATGCTTATCTTTTGTTGCATTGCATCCTACATACTTAGTACATTCAAACGTACTAATGCATGCCTACATGATGTTACCATGTAAGAACCGGACCCTCACTTGATCCTCCTCCTCCACTGTCACGACCCGACCCCGGGGTCGTGACTAATGCCGATTAGGCACTTATTCAGATACTAAAGCACAGATTACTACAAATAATTCTACAGAAAATCCGGCAGAGTTTCCTTTGTTTTACTGACTAACCCACCTGCAAGGAAACTC